>OX369260.1:0-142179 GCA_947284805.1 Coleophora flavipennella
GAGCCCGTCGTGCATCTGTGACCCTGTAGTCGATGAGACGGTCCCTCATATCTTATTCGAATGTCCTTTCCATGCCGTGGAAAGGTTTAACTTGGAAAGACAACTAGACCTGGAACTGAAACCAGAAAATGTGAATGAATTAATGAGGGGTAGAGACAGATATACATTTTTAAACTATTGTTTCAAAATTGCCGAAACCGTTATAAAAAGAAATAAAAACGTATAGGAAACTATGTTATCATAATATCGTGTAGAATATTATAGAATAGCATAAATTTTAAGATAAATAAAGTATATAGATGTAAGCAATAGTTAGTAAATAAGAGTAAATTAATAAGAAAAATTGTATTGTAAAATTAAATAACATTGTCTGTGTACATTCATTGAAACCCAAATATAAAGAATAAAGAATTAAAAAGTAGCAGCATAGCATAGATTAGGTGGGAGTCCTACCCACTATGGAAATGAAAGATGATGGATGAAAGAAAGATTAGGAATGAAGCATAGAAGTGCGAGAGGCATAAAAGCGGGAACTGGTATGCAAGTGAAATTTAGTTTAGAACAGGCTCTGATGATGTCAGAGGTAGAAGTAAAAAAAAAAAAAAAAAAAAAAACCTAACCTAACCAGTCGCGCGTCACCCCCCGCGCAGAACGGTCTCTGCCAGCGCTGCTCCGCGCTTGGATTTTCCTTTGAAAAATCATAAAAATTGGATTTTTTAAAGAAATAGCATCGTGTTATACACCGTTGTACGCGTAGTGACAAATCCTACCTGCCAGTGAAAACAGTTTCAGTGACACGATAATAGTGCGATTTTTATTGGTGAAAAACCAATTTTTTTCAAAATTATGAAACTTCGAGAGAGAACGCCGGCTGATTAGTCGCTGTAACACATTGATTTTTTGGAGTCAAAACATCGGGACCTGGAAAGACTACGTCACTGCAAAAAATTAGATTTTTCCGGCCAAAGGGGGTGGAGCTACAACCGAAAACCCGTAAACCACGTGGCACGAGGTTGCAGACCCAGAAGCGTGCGGCTGACTTTGAAGATGTGGTTCTGTTTGAGCTGCTGTACGAAACATTTCGCCGTTTAGACCGGAGAAAAATTCAAATTGGTTCGTGAGCTACAGACTTTTTAAATTTCTTGAAATTTTTGAAAATTAATATCTTCTTTTTGAAATCTTTGACCACATATTTTTAAAATCCCAAAAAATAGTCCTCATTGAGCTTAACACGTGGTCAAAAAATTTCTGTAACATCCCCCTGAAACTTTTTGTTCTATAATTTTTTGAAATTTTGTACCTGCCACGTGGTAGAAGAAGAAGACTAGCTGGAACCACAAAACTATTATTTAAATTTTAGATTTTATGTATCTTTAGGACTGACGGCGAAAAAACGCAAAATACTTCTTTTATTTCACTGTTTTTTGTGTCATTTGTTAAATTTTTTGTGTTTTTTGTTAATGTTTAATCAGGTTTTTATAAATTATTTAATTGCATATGTTCATTGTATAGCTCTTGCTGAGACCTTTCAAAGGAGCCCAAGAACGCCCCGATTGGACCAAGGGAAGCGGAGATAGACCAATATTAAATTTCAGTCGGCCATCTTGGCGGCCATCTTGAAAATTAGTTTTGCAATTTACTCTGGCAGTTTTGATCGTAGAAGGACGCGGTTTTCTGTGTTTGTAATAGTAGCAGTTACTCTATAACGTAGTAAAGTAAAAACTCTATGTAGAGTTCCAAAATTTTTGATTGTTTTTTAATGGTAGTTGTTATGCTTCTTAGTGAGCCCATGTCATTAGCCTTTTTTCCGTCCTTCTACGCTTAAAATTTACGTCAAAAAATCACTTTTAGTTTTGAGCCGCCATTTTGGCCGCCATATTGAAAAATTTCAAAGACCGATATCTCCGGATCCAGTACACCTTTTTCAACGAAATTTTTTATGTCTTGTGGGGCTCAGCAACAGCTACCTTTTTAGACGTAGAGACGGACTCTAGGTAGAGCCATAAACTCAGAAACTTTTGATTTTAATACTTTTTGTAGCTTTAAGTTTCAAGAGCACCCTACTATTCTAGAAATTGTCTTTGTAAATTATTAATTGTATATTCTGTGCATATAGTATATTAGTTACGACCCTGTATATAGTAGAGTCTAGGACTCTACATAGAGTAAGCCATTAGTTAGTATACGCTTATTGAATTATTTTTATTATTGTTTTGTTGTTCTGCTATTGCATTATTTCGTTGACTCTCTGAAACTGACCGGGTCTTATTGGGCCCCAAAAATTTTTTAACTGACTCTACCAAAAATTTTTTATTACTTATTTCCATATCGTGTTAGTTTTTAAGCATATTGACTGCAGATATCAAACTATATAAAATTATAAATTTCTAAATACTGTTCAGATAGAGTCTGCAATTAGAGTCGACAGAAAAATTTTATTATTATTTTTAATCGATTATCGATTATTTATCTATTTTATAATTTCTTTATTAAACGGACGCATACCTCTACATATCTAAGATGTCGACTACCGTTAGGACTCCCCTGAAAACTACCAGCGCCGACTGCAAAAAATCGCCGATAAATAAATCCGGACCAAACGACAATGTTAGGCGTAGTATTGACAAGTGGGAGTCCTCCAACCCTGGATCGACAAGGCCATCGAACATCACAAATCAGGCCGCAAAATCTACTGAAAAAAGTAGAGCCTCCCCGGGAAGTAAAACTAAAACATACGAGAGCCGCACAGCTGAAGCCAAGGCTTGCCTCGTGACTGCAAAACTTAACTTGAGTGCTTCTCGGAACCTCAAAACCGATATTAAAAACAACATCACCGAGGCCCTTGACCGACTTTATCACCTGGTGAAGGAAGCAGAGGTTGCCTCCAAAATACCGGTGGTTGAGGTGGCCGGGGGAGCCTCGGGGACGCAAAAAGAAGGGCAGAGCGTGGCCGGGGTAGAGCCGGGGGCGTCTGCTTCCGACGCTACCTTTATGGTCAACTCTGACCCCAACATCGTCGCACGTCTCGAGGAGCACTCAAGACTCTTGCTAGAGAACACCAAAGCAATGGAGAAATTAAAGGAATCCTTGGAGGACCACAAAATGACAGTAGAGCAGGTGAAAACCTATGCAAGTATAGCCGCTACTAAGAGTGGCAAACCGCAACACAAAACTCTACATTCCATCGTGGTCACCTCCAAGGATGACCAAGAAACCGGGGAGGAAGTATTGGACAAAGTCCGGAAGGCAGTCGATGCCAAGGAAGGATGGATTAAGATAGAAAGAGTCAGGAAGGCTAAAGACAGAAAAATAGTAATGGGGTTTGAGACAAAGGACGATAGGAACAAGATCATGGACCGGTTGGAACGAGAGGGAACGGCCCTCAGCGTCGAGAAGATGAAAAATAAGGACCCGCTGGTGGTTCTCAGGGACGTCCTTCAGGCCAACACAGATGAAGACGTTATCAAGGCCCTGAAGAACCAGAACCGGAGTATTTTTCATGGTCTCGACGCCGAGGATGATCGGTTGGAGATTAAATTCAGGAAGAGAGCCAGGAACCCTCACACCTGCCACATAGTGGTAAGTGTGTCGCCTACCATCTGGCGAAGGATGACAGAGGTAGGGCTCGTCCGTATTGATCTCCAACGGATCGTCGCCAAGGACCACTCTCCGCTGGTCCAATGTACGCGCTGTTTGGGGTACGGGCACGGCAGACGGTTCTGCAAGGAGCCGGCTGACCTGTGCAGCCACTGCGGCGGCCCCCACCTTAGCGCCGAGTGCGAGGAGAGAATAGCCAATGAACCGCCGAGCTGTCGGAACTGCGTTAAGGCTAAACTTGAGTGTATTGAACACAATGCCTTCAGCCCAGACTGTCCAACACGCAGGAGATGGGATGAGATAGCCCGGCGGTCAGTGGCATATTGCTAAGGGCGTCCAGGGCGAACCAAACCACTACAGAGTGCTGCAGGCAAACCTCCAGCGTAAGAAATTGGCTACCTTCGAACTGCTTACTGAAGCGAAGAATCGCAAAGTCGCAGTTGCGCTCCTCCAAGAGCCATACGTGGGCGGGGCAAAAGGGATGAGGAGCTACAAAGGAGTGAGGATCTTCCAGAACACTGGCACAGGAGAGGGTACTGTAAAGGCGGCAATAGCCGTCTTTGATCCCGACATAAATGTCATTCAGTACCCAAAACTCACCACTAACAACATCGTAGTGGTGGGGATCCAAACCAGTGCCTGGGAGGTCACACTCGTCTCCCTCTACTTTGAGCCGGAACCGGAGCCCATGGACTCTTACTTGGTACACCTAAAAAAGGTGGAGCGCAATATTAATATCAGAAGGTGGCTTGTTGGAGGTGATGCTAATGCAAAGAGCATTTGGTGGGGAAGTCCGTCCTGTGATCGCAGGGGGGAGGATCTGCTGGGAGCTCTCGGTGAGTTGGAGCTTCATGTTCTTAATAGAGGGGAAATTCCTACCTTCGACACCATCCGAGGAGGAAAGCGGTACAGCAGTTACGTCGACGTAACAGCTTGCTCGACTGATCTGCTAGATTTGGTGGACAACTGGGCTATCGACGAGGGACTCACGAGTTCGGACCACAACGGCATCGTCTTTGACATCAGACTTAAAAAATCGAAAGGCATAAAAGTCTGCAGAACAACAAGAAAGTTTAATACCAGGAAAGCTGATTGGTCCAAGTTCCGTGAGAAGCTTGTCGACTCCTTGCTTCAGTACAATTTCACAAAAACTGAAATAGATAGAATAAGAACAGCAGAGGAGATCGACATAGCGACGAACAATTGGACCAAAGCAATAGAAGAGGCTTGTTCTGCAGCCATGCCAACTAAAAAAGCCAAAGAAGAACTGACGCTGCCGTGGTGGTCCGAAAAGCTCGCAACTATGAAAAGATCCGTTGCCACCAAAAAACGTAGAATACGTTGTGCCGCTCCAAACCGCAGGTCGAAGGTAGTCGAAGAATACCTGGAACAGAAAAAGGAATATGAGCTAGAAGTATCCAAAGCTCAAACCGAGAGCTGGAAGGCGTTCTGCTGCAAGCAGGACAGGGAGGGGGTCTGGGAAGGTATCTACAGAGTAATTGGCAGAACGACGCGCAGGGAAGAGGACTTGCCACTAGAACGGAATGGTGAGACATTAGACGCAAGGGGCTCCGCGAGACTACTCGCGGAAACGTTCTACCCCGCAGATCTCACATCCGATGATAATGCCTCACATTGCCAAACAAGAATTAAGGCGGAGAAAGTGAATGCTGGGGAGCAAGATGACTCTTGTGACCCACCATTCACAATGGCTGAATTGCAATACGCCAGCGCGTCGTTCAACCCAAAGAAAGCTCCAGGGGCTGACGGCCTAACCGCCGATATATGTTGCCATAGTATAAATGGTGACCCTGAGCTCTTCCTAGCATTCCTCAACAAGTGTTTCGAATGTCACCATTTCCCAAAACCCTGGAAGAAGGCCACTGTGGTAGTTTTAAAAAAGCCAGGCAAACAAGACTACACCAACCCGAAATCTTATAGACCCATCGGGCTACTGCCAATAATGGGAAAGATTTATGAAAAGATGTTGGTGGCCCGCCTCAAGTTTTACTTGTTGCCGAGGATGAGTACTCGCCAGTACGGATTCATGCCACAGAGGAGCACCGAGGACTCCCTCTATATCCTAATACAACATACCCGCTACATGCTGGACCAAAAGAAAATCGTAACACTGGTATCGTTGGATATATAGGGGGCCTTCGACAGCGCCTGGTGGCCGGCCATAAGAGTCCGACTGGCTGAGGAAAAGTGTCCTCGAAACTTGAGAAGGGTGTTTGACAGCTACCTGAAAGACAGGGAAGTAACAGTGAGGTATGCTGGGAATGAGTTCAGGAAGTACACTAACAAGGGTTGTGTACAGGGCTCTATCGGCGGCCCAATACTGTGGAATCTTCTACTGGACCCTCTCCTAAAAAACCTGGACAGCATGGGGGTTTACTGTCAAGCCTTCGCTGACGACGTTGTCCTGGCCTTCGATGGTAGCACAGCATCCGAAATTGAGAGGCATGCCGGTGCCGCCCTCTCGCATGTTCTGGCGTGGGGTGTCGAGAACAAACTTAGGTTTGCTCCTAATAAAACTACAGCAATAACGATAACTAAAAAGCTGAAATACGACACACCGCGCCTGAGCATGGGGGGGGGTTGACATTGGCATGTCCAAAGAGATGAAGCTTCTTGGTCTTACCATCGACGACAGGCTAACGTTTAATACCCATGTGTCAAACGTTTGTAAAAAAGCAGTAGGCGTGTATAAGAAACTAGCAAAGGCTGCTAAGGTGAGTTGGGGATTGCATCCAGAGGTGATCCGGGTTATTTACGTGGCAACTATTGAACCTATTGTATTGTACGCTGCCAGCGCCTGGGCCCCTGCTGCAAAGAAGCTGAAAACCATAAAACAGCTTGCAACAGTACAGAGAGGAGTCGCTCAAAAGCTGTGTAGAGCCTACCGCACGGTCTCCCTCAACTCGGTATTGGTACTGGCTGGAATGCTCCCTCTGGACCTCCGAGTCCATGAGGCGGCTTCCTTATACCAAGCCAGGAGAGGTGTTCCTCAGCCGGGCCTGGGAGACCGGGAGGTCGAGCGGATGGCCCCAGCAATAGAAGCCCCACATCCTGCAGAACGCGAAAACCTGGAGCTCGTAAGCCTGGTGAACCAAGAGGAAGTAAATAAGTATAGTAGACTCGACGTACAAATTTTCACAGATGGGAGCAAGATTGGGGGCAGGGTCGGCGCCGCACTGTCTGTCTGGAGTAGTGGGATCGAGACAAAGGCCCTCAAACTTGCTCTACCAACGTACTGTACGGTTTACCAGGCAGAGCTCCTGGCAATAAATAGGGCTACGAAGCTGATATTGCAGCACGGGGCTTATTTTTCATTTGGAATCTTCAGCGACTCTATGGCAGCACTTTTGACCGTTAAAAACCCCGGCTGCCTCCATCCCCTGGCTGTTGAGGCCAGACATAACATCAAAATGGCTTCTCGCCAGGGCAAAGTTGCTACTTTGTTCTGGGTGAAGGCTCATGCGGGACTGGAGGCAAACGAGAGGGCAGACACACTGGCCAAGGAGGCCGCTGGAGGTTCCAAGAGAAAACCCGACTATGACTTGTGTCCTGTTTCATTCATCAAGCGATGCATAAGAACAGCGACGCTTGATGAATGGAACCATAGATACGACGTAGGCGAAACGGCATCAGTTACGAAGATCTTCTTCCCAGATGCCGTGGCGGCGTACACTATAGTGCGGAAACTGGAAATCAGTAGTGTTACCACACAGGTTATGACGGGGAACGGTGGGTTCTCCGAATACTTGAACCGTTTCAGGTGTAAGGAGAGCCCATCGTGCATCTGCGACCCAGAAATGGAGGAAACGGTTTCACACATTCTGTTCGAATGCCCCGTACATGCCACGGATCGCCTCTATGCAGAAATGGAATTAAACATCCAATTGATACCCAGCAACGTCAACGAAGTAATGCAAAGCAAACAAAGAGAGAAGTTTATAAACTTTTGTAAAAATGTAGCCAGTAAAGTAATTTTAAGAAATAAAACTAGATAAGAAAAATATGCTGTCATAGTATTGTGTAACATATTATAGATTAGCATATAAAAATAAGTTGTTTTTTTAAAAAAAAAATTAGTTGTAAACATTAGTTTTTAAATAGATTGTAGAAAAGAAAATTGTGTAAAAATAAAAATATACTGGATGTGTAATTAATGAATCCCCAACAAATAACAAATAAAAATAAAACAAAATAAAATGGATAAAAGTAGCAAAGTAGCATAGATTAAAATTAGATGGGAGTCCCACCCATAATGGCAATGAAAGGTGATGGATGAAAGAAAGACCAAGTATGCGGAATAAAAGTGCGAGAGGAATAAAAGCGAGAACTGGTATGAAAGAGAAATGTAGTTTAAAACAGGCTCTGATAATGTCAGAGGTAGAAGAGAAAAAAAAAAAAAAAAAAAAAAAACCTAGCCAGTCGCGCGCCACCTCCCGCGCAGAACGGACACGGCCGACGCTGCTCCGCGGTCGAATTTTTCGTTAAAAAATCGTTAAAATGGGATTTTTCGACGTTAACATCAAGTGTTATATATCATTGTGTGCGGGCTGCAACGCTCTATTTAACAGTGAAAAGTGTGATAGCCGGAGCAAAAATTTAGAACTACTAGGTCCAAAAAAAAAAAGTGAAATTTTTCAAAAATTTTAAACTTTGGAGGCGTGCGGCACTCTCTCAGTCGCTGTGACATACTACTTTTTTCTCGTCGTTTCATGTGCACTAAGGAGCCCTATCAGGGGAGCCCATTTTTGGATTTTTCTGTGCAAGGAGGGAGGAGCTATCTTCAAAAAAAAAAAACCAAAAACCACGAGGCCACGAGGTCATGGATCCCGTGCCGTGCGGCTGTTTTTGATGGACTCAAAAAATTGCAGACACATGGTGAAGACGCCCCCCGTTTTTGGATTTTAAAAATTTGGAAAACTCAGTGAGTTATTTACTTTTCAAAAATTTTCAATATTTTCAAAATTTATATCTCCTGATCAAGATCGGTGACGTGTTATTTTTATTGAACTTTTGGGTACCTCATAAGTGTTAGAATTACGTATAAAAATTTCAAATTTTTCTCTTTAGTAGTTTTTATAATATAATTTTTTGAAGTTTAAGGGCTGCGACCCTGTCACATAACAAACAAACCCTGACAAAATTTTTAAATGCAAAAAAGTTTAGTTTAATAAGTTCTACATGATATATTTTTTCTGGATTTTTGCATTTTAGTTTTAATATTTTTATATAAATTTTTGTGAATATTTTTGTATTTATTGCATTTATAAAATAAGGGGTTGTTTTTAAAATTATAAATATATTGTAGTTTTGTAGCGACTGACGAGCCCTTTCAAACGAGCCCAAACTCGAGTACTTTAAGTTAAAAACAAGGGAGATACGAGCACTTTTTATTTTTGACCGCCATCTTGGCCGCCATTTTGTAAAAATTAAAACACTCATTACTCTGGCCTTTGTGAGCGGATTGAGACGGGGTTTTCGGCACTGGCATTGTAGCTGCTCTCCTCACTTTCTGAGCGACTAAAAACTCTACATAGAGCAAAAATTTTTAACATCATTTTATACAGTGGTAGGGTAGCCGGTGCCGGGCTGAGTACCCTAGAAAAAACCGCAGCGCTGTGCGACAAAATTTACGTGTTCCAGACCCTTTTTAAAATTGTGGCCGCCATCTTGGCCGCCATTTTGTAAATACTAAACCTAAGTTATCTCGACAACCACTCGTCCGATTTGGACGATTCTTTTTCTGTTGGTAAGGGCTTATTTATATCTGTGTGTTAGGATAATTCTATTGACTCTACCCTTACTCTACGTAGAGAAAGATTTTCTTCAACTAAATTTTTTGCTGTTTTTACTTTTGATATCTTGTTTTTAGTGGTTTTAGGTTATTGTATATACTTCTCTTTGTACTTAACTGACTCTACATAGAGTCCAAATTATTTTGTTTACAATTTTATCCTATTCTACTATTTTATTTTTATTATTGTTTTAAACTTAAACTATTAGCCTATTTGCGCTATTTTCAAATACTTTTAGCTTTTACCATTTATTTTATCATTTATTTATTATCTTAATTCTGGAGATCTCTATGTAGATAAATTTTTGAAAAAATTCGCTTTAGGTTTTACTGTGCTATTTTATGTTAAGTTGTATAGTTATATTTTCTCTTTTTATTACTTTGTGTGTTGACTTTGTATTTTGACGATATTATTGTTGAATTTCAAACCAGACCGGGTCTTATTAGACTAGTGACCATTGACTCTATATAGACTAAATTGGTCTTTGTTATCGATCGTCTTGACTGGTTTTTCCTTTCTATTGAGTCTTGTTTTAAAGGCCAATACTAGTCAAATATATACACGACAAATAGACACGATCTCTACAAAGAGATAACTTATCTTCTTTTGACTCCAAAGTATACCTTTTACTTTTTAATTTTAATAGTATCGACGCACACCTCTCACACGTATCATGTCGACTGTCGCGAGGACCCCGCCAAAGTTGGCTGCGAGTCAGTCGGAGCCTCGAAAATCCCCCCCAAAGACCCAAACCCTAGTTTCCAAGATGCGACAAAGCATTGAACAGCGGGCATCTGAGGGGGTCGACAGCAATACCACTCCAACCACGGGTAAAACCGGCTCATAAAAGCCAAATAGCAGACGAGCGCTTCCGCGGGACGGCAACTCGAGCGCAGACCAACAGCCCTCGGATGACCACACTCTCAAAAAACAAGTGTACACTGACCGCACTGCGGAGGCGCGAGCCTGCCTTAATAAAGCTAAGCTCCACTTAAATAACTCTCGGAACTTAAAAACCGACATTAAGGCCGGAGTTGTAGAGGCGGTTGACAGGCTGTACCAGTTGGTTAAGGAAGTTGAGCGGGAACTGAAGAGTTCCAAAGACACGACTGGTATAGTGCCCAAACCCCTCAACATAGCGGAAACCGAAGAAAAGAAAGAAGAAAGTAGCCCTCTTATTGCCCGACTGGAAGAACATGCCAAACTAATACACGAAAGCAACAGGAAAATGGACGAGTTGAATGGAAAACTAGAACTCCACAAGGATTTCATCTCGTCCAAAACCTACGCTAGTGTTACCGCATCCCACATCACAGAGCGCTCCCCCAGAAAAAATGTCCTGCACTCCGTGGTAGTCACCTCGAAAAACGAGACCGACACAGGAGACCAAGTTCTCGCGAAAGTTAGAGAGGCAGTTGACGCCAAGGAGGGATGGGTCCAAGTCGCAAAAGTAAGGAAGGCCAAAGACCGCAAAATAATTATGAGCTGTAGATCCAAAGAAGAGAGACAAAAGGTCATAAACAGAATAGAAGAAGAAGCAGGCAATCACCTCTTCGTTGAGGAAGTCAAGAATAAAGACCCCCTCCTAATGCTCAGGGGCGTCCTCGCGGTTAACACCGATGAGGACGTCTTAAAAGCCTTCAAAAATCAAAACCGGGGTATTCTTGACGGCCTAGACGAAGAAGAAAAGAGGCTGGGCGTCAAGTACAGACGTAAGGCTAGAAACCCACATGTCTGCCATGTCATCCTTACTACCTCTCCCGTTGTCTGGAAGCGGGCGCTGGAGGCGGGGACTGTTCATATCGATCTTCAACAGATCCGAGTCATTCAGTGCTCCCGCTGTTTGGGCTACGGCCACTCAAAGAGGTTCTGCAAACAAACAGCAGACTTATGCAGCCATTGTGGTGGTCTTCATCTGAAATTTGAATGCCCAGACTGGATCGCAGGAGAAAAGCCTACATGCAAGAACTGCCTTAGAGCCGATATGGAACCTGAACAGGCAGAACATAATGCATTCAGCCAAGACTGCCCAGTGAGAGCCAAATGGGATAGGTTAGCAAGGGCCTCGGTAGCCTATTGCTAAAGGCGCGCAGGGCATGCAGCTCCCCTACTATGTAATGCAGGCAAACTTGCAACGCAAGAAGCTGGCAACCAACGAGGCTCTAATGGAAGCCAGTAAGCGGAAAATCGCCATAGCCCTCTTTCAGGAACCCTTAGTAGGCGGGGCTACGAGTATGAGGGGTCAACGCGGGGTAAGAATTTTCCAGAGCACTGGCGACACGGTAGTTAAAGCGGTCATTGCCATCTTCGATCGAGACCTAGATGTAATACAACATCCTGAGCTTACCACCACTAACATCGCAGTGGTCGAAGTCAAAACCAGTGCCTGGAGGGTCGCGATTGTCTCCTTCTACTTCGAGCCAGACCAGCCTATAGAAGGTTATCTTGACCACCTATGAAAAGTAGAGCACACACTCAAGGCCAGAAACATGATTATAGGTGGCGATGCTAATGCAAAAAGTACATGGTGGGGGAGTAATCATATAGACCACAGGGGGGAGGAAATGGCGGGCATGGTGCACGGAATGGGCCTTCATATACTGAATACTGGAGACATACCAACTTTTGACACCATTCGTGGTGGCAAAAGATACTCTAGCTTCGTAGACATCACAGCCTGCTCAATGGACATTCTCGGCCTGATCGAAAATTGGAGAACTGATGAATTGCTGATTAGCTCAGATCACAATGCAATTACCTTCAGAATCGGACTCCAAAAATCAAAAGGTACCAAAATAGAGCGCATTACAAGGCTCTACAATACTAAGAAGGCCAACTGGAGTCTTTTTCACGAAAAACTCCAGGAATTTAAAGCCGAACACCAGCTTACGAACACCGAAATAGGTCAAATAAACGGGAGGGATCAGGCCGAGGAAGCGGTAGTCCTCTTCACCAAAATAGTCACCAAAGCTTGCGACCACGCAATACCGAAAAAGAAAAACACAGAAATACTTACCATCCCGTGGTGGTCTGATGAACTCGCAAAGAAAAAGAGGGAAGTCGCCACAAAGCGCCGAAGGATCAGATGCGCAGCACCCATCCGCAGAGCAGTGGTCGTAGAAGACTATCTGAAGCAGAAAGAAGCTTATGAGACTATGGTAATGAAGGCCCAAACAGAAAGTTGGAAGGCGTTCTGCACAAAACAAGATAGGGAAACTGTTTGGGAGAGCATCTACAGGGTTCTCTCAAGAACTAGAAAAAGAGAGGAGGACCTACCGCTTGAGAATGAAGGGAAGGTTTTAGGAATGAGGGAGTCGGCTCGGCTGTTGGCGGATACCTTCTATCCGAAAGACTCAGAAAATGTCGACCATCCCTACCACCGCCAGATCAGAAAACAAGCCGAAAAAGTAAACGATGGGAATCATTCTGAACAATGTGACCCACTGTTCACTATAACCGAGCTGAAACACGCGATGGATACATTCAATCCCAAAAAGGCCCCTGGCGTGGAAGGCTTTACGGCGGACATATGCTGTAATGCCATAGGTGATGACCCTCAGCTATTCTTGGAACTGCTAAACAAGAGTCTGGAGTACCAATGTTTTCCAAGGATATGGAAGGAGGCCATAGTCGCTGTACTGAAAAAACCCGGAAAGGAGAGTTATACAACACCCAAATCGTACCGACCAATCGGCCTCCTACCAGTCCTTGGAAAAATTTATGAAAAGATGTTGGTCGCCAGGCTCAGGTATCATCTCCTACCAAGAATAAGTACACGCCAATACGGCTTTATGCCCCAAAGAAGTACCGAGGACTCCCTCTATATCCTTATGCAATACATCCGCACCAAACTAATCCAGAAAAAACTGGTCACCCTAGTTTCCTTGGATATAGAGGGGGCCTTTGACAACGCCTGGTGGCCCGCGATCAGACTGAGATTGGCGGAGGAGGGATGCCCTGTCAACGTTAGAAGAGTTCTTGATGATTACCTGACGGATAGGAGGGTTACTGTAAGATATGGTGGAGAGGAAGCGAGCACTGGCACAGCAAAAGGCTGTGTGCAGGGATCCATAGCCGGGCCGATCCTGTGGAACCTTCTCCTCGACCCTCTGCTGAAAGACCTGGAGCGAAGAGGCGACTACTGTCAGGCCTTCGCCGACGATGTGGTCCTCGTGTTTGATGGGGATACTGCTCAAGACATCCAGGGTCGGGCAAACGCCACTCTCAGGCATGTCGAGGAGTGGGGTGCCAGAAATAAATTAAAATTTGCTGCCCATAAAACTAGCGCAATGGTCATAACAAAAAAGTTAAAATTTGACACGCCACTGCTAAGCATGGGAGGGGTTACTATTGCCATGACCAAAGAGATTAAGCTTCTGGGGTTGACGATCGATAACAAACTGACTTTCAACAACCACGTCGTAAATGTCTGTAAGAAGGCCATAGCCATCGAAAGACAACTGTCCAGAGCCGCAAAAGTCAGTTGGGGTCTAAACCCCCAAGTTATCCGGTCCATTTACATAGCAACGGCTGAACCGATTATCACGTACGCCGCAAGCGCATGGGTGCCAGCTGTGTCCAAACTCGGGATTATAAAGCACTTAAATGCAGTACAGAGAGGTTTTGCACAGAAAATGTGCAAAGCCTACAAAACCGTATCTCTCAATGCAGCACTGGTCCTGGCTGGGATACTCCCCCTTGACCTCAGAATCCGCGAAGCGGCGTCTCTATACGAGATCAGGAGGGGGGTGGCCCAGCCCGGACTGGCTTACAGAGAAATTGAGAAACCTTCACGGGCTTTAGACTCCCCACATCCCGCGGAACATAGTGACCTGAAGTTCATAAGCCTGGTAGACCAGGAACAGTTGAAATCACACAGCAATCACGATTTTTGCATTTATACAGACGGGAGTAAGATTGAGGGCAAGGTTGGTGCAGCGCTGTCCATCTGGAGTGGCGCATCGGAGACCAGGGCCCTCAAGCTTGCTCTACCGTCGTATTGCACCGTCTACCAGGCTGAACTTCTGGCCATATGTGAAGCTACAAAGGTAGTACTCAAAAGCACAGGAGCTAGCTTTGGAATCTATAGCGACTCAATGGCAGCAATCCAAACCGTTACTAATATAAGCTCCCTCCATCCCCTGGCGGTGGAAGCGCGGAAAAATCTCAAGCAGACGGAAATCCAAAGGAAAACCGTACATCTGTATTGGATCAAAGCCCATGCCGGAATGGAGGGAAATGAACGTGCTGACCATCTAGCCAAAGAGGCCGCTGTGGGTTCCAAACGCAAAGCGAACTATGATCTGTGCCCGGTTTCATTCGTGAAGCGAGATATCCGTATGACCTCGCTTCACGAATGGAACACAAGATATAAAAATAGCGAAACAGCAGGGATAACAAAAATATTCTTTCCCGATGCGGTTGCGGCGTACCCTGTTATTCGGAAAATCGAACCCACGGCCGTTACAACCCAAGTAATGACTGGGCACGGTGGGTTCTCTGAATACCTGAACCGATTCAGATGTAAGGAGGACCCATCGTGCATATGCGAACCTGGTGTTAAAGAGACCGTGCCCCACCTACTGCTATAATGCCCTGTCTATAGTAGAGAAAGATTTGATTTGGAGCAAAAACTTGATGTAATTTTAAGTGTACATACAATAAGCGAAGTAATAATAAGTACAAACCGAAGTCTATTTATAGACTATTGTAATGAAATCGCCAGAAAAGCAATATTACGAAATAAGTAGTTTAAGTATGCTGATTAAATATAATGATTATATTTTCAACCAGCATAAATTAATATAGAAGTTTAAAAATGTAATTAGTAAGAAAATAGTCAATAAGTAGGATAAGATATAACTATTAAGAAAAAGAAGAAAATTGTAAAAAAACTATTTTGAAATCCGAGTACTCAAATTATTTTCCCTAAAATAAAATGAGAAATAGACGGGAACCCCACCCGTAGCAGAACTGCTTTTAATAACCCAAAGAAGCTACCACTAATAGCTCAAACATAGTCAGTCGGGAAACCCACCCGTTTAAAGAAAGAAAGAGAAGTAAAAAAGAAAGATAAAGTATGAAGCATGAAAGTACGAGAGGAATAAATGATAGAACTAGAATGAAAGTGAAGATTAGTTAAAACAGACTCCGACCACGTTGGAGGTGTAAGTATTAAAAAAAAAAAAAAAAAACCTAACTTAACCTAACCTAAACTTTAACACCTCACGACACCTCTAATAAGAGCCCATGTTTGGGAGATACCCAATACACTCAAGCCTCCAATGTAAGACGCAGTATTGGTGAGTGGGAAGCCAGGAAAGACACAAGCATCCCAAAACACGGTGGGCTCAACGGCTCCACCCAAACAGGACAAAAAGCCGTCTGGCACCCAGCAGGCACGCCAACGCTCACGCACACGAACTATATCAACGGGTACTCAAAATGAAAAACCAAAGCTAACAAACAGAGTCACAGAAGCGAGGGCCTGCTTGCAAAAGACTAAATTGCATCTCAGTAACTCCAGAAATCTTAGAACCGATATTAAAACTGAGGTCACACAGGCCATAGAGCGTCTATACCAGTTAGTAAAGGAAGCTGAAAAGGACAATGCAGGAGAAATCAGAGAATTAGAGCAGGGAGGAAAAGCGAGAGATGCTGTCACAATTGTGAACGCACCAGAAACGAACGACCTGGTAAAAACCATTGAGAGACACGCAAAATTGATACAAGAGAACAACATCAAAATGGAAAAGCTAAAGGAGACCATGGAAAGGCAACAGGAGCAAATGGAAAGAGCCTCTTACGCGACTGTAGTTTCCGGTCAAACCAAAAAGCAACAACCCATACAGACAGCTCTGCATTCTATAGTGGCAACCTCAAAGGATGAAACAGATACTGGTGAAGAAATCCTAAACAGAATACGTGGAGCAGTAAACGCGAAGGATGGAGGGATTAAAGTAGATAAAATAAGGAAAGCCAAAGATAGAAAAGTAATAGTGGGTTGCAGTTCAGAGGAAGATAGAGAAAAGGTAAAGGAAAAACTCAAAAAGGCTGAAAGTCATTTAACTGTGGAGGAAATAAAAAACAAAGACCCCCTTCTGATCCTCAAGGATGTTCTACAATACAACAGTGACGAAGACATCCTTAAAGCTCTAAGAAACCAAAACAGAAGTATATTTAGAGACCTCGACAAAAAGGACGATAGAATTGAAGTAAAGTACAGAAAGAAAACAAGGAATCCCCACCAAAACCACGTCATCGTCAGATTGTCCCCCAAAATATGGAGCCGGATGTTAGAGACAGAGACTGTACACATAGATTTGCAGAAGATTCGCGTGGCGGATCAGTCACCACTTGTTCAATGTTCGCTCTGTCTCGGCTATGGTCATGGAAGGCGTTACTGCAAGGAAACAACTGAAAAGTGCAGCCACTGTGGGGGCCCACATATGAGGGTGGACTGTGCTGACCGGCTTTCCGATGCAAATCCATCATGCTGTAATTGCACAAAAGCAAAATTAGATGCGACCGAACATAATGCATTCAGTCGAGAGTGCCCGATAAGAAAACGATGGGATGCACTCGCACGAGCCACAATAGCGTATTGCTAAGGGCGAGTCTGGAAATGATACTGCAACAAATAGGAGCACCCCAAACACGGAAAAACCATACGTCGTAATCCAAGCAAACCTCCAAAGGAAACAGTTAGCGACCAATGAACTGATGATTGAGGCAAACAAAAGAAAAGTAGCATTCGCATTGCTTCAGGAACCTTACGTGGGTGGAAGTAAGTGCATGAAAAGCTACAGCGGAACAAGAATTTACCAAAGCACCAACCCAGGCGAAGGTACTGTTAAAGCGGCAATAGTTGTGTATGATAATGACATTGACGTAATGCAGTACCCAAATCTCACAACAAATAACATCGTTGTAGTGAGAATTCGAACCAGCGTATGGGAGATCGGTGTAGTTTCATTCTACTTTGAACCAGACCAACCCATCAGCCCTTACCTGGAAAAACTGAGAAAAATTTACGAAGAGATTGGACCCAAAAGAGTTATACTTGGAGGCGACGCAAATGCAAAAAGCACCTGGTGGGGTAGCGTAAAAATTGACCACAGAGGGGAAGAAACATCTGGATTCCTCGAGGAGATGAATCTACAAGTACTCAATGTAGGAAATACTCCCACCTTTGACACGATCAGGGGCAACAAAACATACAGCAGCCATGTTGATATAACAACTTGCTCAATGGACATGCTAAACCTGGTAGAGGGCTGGGAAGTGGATTGCGGCATAACGAGCTCGGACCATAATGGAATCCTGTTTAAAATAAGACTAAAAAAGGCTAAGGGAATGAAAATTCAACGAACAACTAGATTATACAATACCAAAAGGGCAAATTGGAGTCTATTTCACGATAAGTTGGACCAACTAAAAATAAAAAATAGAATTGTACAAACTGAAGTAAGAAAAATAGAAACGAGGGAGGAATTAGAAAACACGGTTGTTAGGTACACAAAATTAGTAACACAAACATGCCAGGAGGTATTACCTAAAACGAAAACAAATAAAAAACTTACCTTACCGTGGTGGACCGAAGAACTTGCCGCACTGAAGAAGGATGTAACCACCAAAAAGCGTAGGATTCGATGCGCTGCGCCAGTCAGGAAAAAGAAGGTCGTGGAAGAGTACCTTAAAGCAAAAGAATTATATGATAAAAAGGCGAAAAGCTCACAGATCGAAAGTTGGAAAGGGTTTTGTGGAAAGCAAGATAAGGAAGGTATGTGGGAGGGAATCTACAGGGTTATAGGCAGAACATCAAAGAGACAGGAGGACTTACCACTGGTGAAAAATGGAATGACGATGGATCCAAAGGAATCAGCAAAGCTACTAGCCGAAACATTCTACCCGGAAGACTTGGAAGAAGAAGATAACGCTGACCATCGACAAATCAGAAAATTAGCGCAAGAAGTAAATGTCTGGTCTCATGCTGAGTCTCATGACCCACCATTTACAGCAAGTGAACTTAAAATTGCGATGGAAAGCTTCAATCCGAAAAAAGCTCCGGGTGCAGATGGTCTAACGGCAGACATCTGCAAGCAAGTGATTTCTCAGGATCCAGAAATCTTTGTTGAATTGGCCAACAAATGTCTGAATCTAAATCACTTCCCTAATATCTGGAAGGAAGCAACTGTGGTGGCTCTACGCAAAACAGGCAAGGACGACTATACGCATCCTAAGTCGTACAGACCAATTGGACTCTTGCCAGTGATGGGAAAAATCCTGGAAAAAATGATAATGGAACGCGTGAAATGGCACCTTGTACCCAAAATAAGTAACCGCCAGTACGGATTTATGCCACAGAAAAGCACGGAAGACTGCCTCTACGACTTGGTTACGTACATAAACACTGGCGTATCCCAGAAGAAAATGGTCCTGTTAGTGTCACTAGACATAGAGGGGGCGTTTGACAGTGCATGGTGGCCTGCAATAAAGGTACGGCTGGCAGAAGAAGGGTGTCCCGTTAACATCAGGAGGATCGTCGACAGCTACCTACAAAATCGAAAGGTCAATGTTAGGTTCGCTGGAGAGGAATACTCTAAAAACACAAATAAAGGGTGCGTTCAGGGTTCAATTGGTGGTCCAATTTTGTGGAATCTTCTCCTCGGCCCACTACTGAAAGGGCTAGAAGACCGCGGTGATTACTGTCAAGCATTCGCGGATGACGTGACGTTGGTATTTGTCGGTGACACAGCAATGGAATTAGAAAGACAGGCCAATTCTACCCTCGCCTATGTTCGTGAGTGGGGTGTTAAAAATAAGTTAAAGTTTGCACCACACAAAACCAACGCTATGGTCCTTACTAAAAAACTGAAGTGTGGCACCCCGCTTGTGAGCATGGGTGGGGTGGACATTCGCATGTCCACAGAAATAAAGATTCTAGGCATTACCATAGGTCAGAAAATGACTTTTCATAGCCACGTGGTAGACGTCTGCAGAAAGGCACTGAACATATACAAACAGCTGTCCAGAGCAGCTAGGGTCAGCTGGGGTCTCCACCCGGAAGTCGTTAGACTAATATACACGACAACAGTGGAGCCAGTCATCTTGTACGCTGCCAGCGCATGGTCTCCTGCAACAAGAAAACTGGGATTCCAAAAGTACCTGAATGCGGTTCAAAGAGGCTTTGCACAAAAACTAACAAGGGCGTACAGAACCGTTTCATTTAACTCGGCTCTGTTACTGGCCGGGATTCTACCCCTTGACCTGAGAATACAGGAGGCAGCAGCCTTGTACAAAGCAAGGAAAGGGGTTCCACAGCTAGCACTAAAAGATAGGGAAGTGGAACGAGTCACTGAATACGCCAAGACTCCCCACCCGGCAGAACATATGAGCTTGGAGTTCACAAGCCTGGTAGACCAGCATGACGTGGAAAACCACAACCATCAAACAATACGGATTTATACCGATGGCAGCAAAATAGAAGGCAGAGTTGGGGCTTCGCTGTCCCTATGGAACAGCGAAGCTGAAATGAGATCAATTAAATTGAAGCTGTCAGCGTATTGCACTGTCTACCAGGCTGAACTGCTGGCCATATGGAAAGCCACGACATTAATAAAAAAATTGCCGGAAATAAGTTTCGGGATCTACAGTGACTCAAAGTCAGCTCTGGAGAGCATTGTAAACTATAGCTGTCCCCACCCCTTGGCCAGCGAAGCCAGAAACAATCTGAAAGATTGCCAAGTTCAGAACAAGAAAGTATCCTTGTTCTGGATTAAAGCACACGTTGGACTGGAGGGGAATGAGCAAGCCGACAAACTGGCAAAAGAGGCGGCTCTAAAACTAAAAAGCAAGCCTGAGTACGATCTTTGCCCGATTTCCTTCGTGAAGCGACAAATACGTATGGGGTCGCTTGGCGAATGGAACAAGACTGGCACAACCGCAACCATAACCAAAATGTTCTTCCCAGATGCAGTTGAGGCTCATGCAATTATCAAAAAGATTAAACCGACTGATACATTGACGCAGGTAATGACGGGTCACGGTGGCTTTTCAGAGTACCTGCATCGTTTTAGGTGCAAAGAAAATCCATCGTGTATCTGTGAACCGACAAAACACGAGACTATCCCGCATTTATTGTTTGACTGCCCTGTTTATGGACGTGAGAGATACGACCTCCAACAACTGATTGGTACTGACTTCACTAAGGACAGTATATCAAAAATGACTTCGAACGAAAACGTTTTAGAATACTGCATAAAATTAGCAAAAGCGGTGATTAAAAGAAACAAGTAAATAAATAATGTTGTAATATATATTTGAATATATATATAAAAACAGCATTTTGAAATCTACTTAAAGACAAGTAATCTCCTTGATGTAAAATATGTAGTTTTTAATAATAGAAGTTGTAAATAATTTGTTTTATTAATAACATAAATATAAATGTATATACTGATTTCTGAAGTAAATTAGATACATTGTCTCCAAAAACCTTAAAAAAAAATGTTTGTATTAGATTAAGAATGTATATGTATGTAAAAAAAAAAAAGAAAAAAAAAAAGCAGTAAAGGTTTAGTCAGTACAAGTCTGACACTGCCTGGGTCCTCCCTTCCCAGGCGTCCATGAGGATTACCCTGACTGCCAAAAAAAGAAAAAAAGAATGAAAATAAAAAGAAAAGTTATAAAAAGTCTCTGATACTTTGTCAGAGGGCAAGAAAAAAAAAAAAAAAAAAACCTAACCTAACCTAACCGGTCGTCGTGGAGATCCTTGGGGGAGGCCTATTTCCAGCAGTGGACGTCCTTAGGCTGATATGATGATACTTGAGGGACAAACACCTAAGGCATGGCACAGAAGTGTGGTCGTGCTTTTCTTCAAAAAGGGCGACAATACCCTGCTGAACTACAGACCCATCTCACTTCTGAGCCATGTCTACAAGCTGTTATGGACTATGAGAAAGCCTTTGATTCGGTTGAAACTTGGGTTGTGTTAGTGTCTCTCCAGCGGTGCCAAACTAACCATCGATATATCGAGGTATTGAAGTAATTGTATGAAAATGCCATCATGTCGGTTCGCCTCCTGGATCAAAACTCAGAACCTATCCGTTTGCAGGGAGGGGTGAGACGGAGACGTTCACCGCCACCCTGGAAGATGTTTTTAAGCTTTTGGAATGGGGTGGACTCAGCATTAATATCAACGGCGAGTACATCACCCAACTTTGATTCGCTGACGATATCGTGGTCATGGCTGAGACTATGAACGACTTAGGCACAATGCTCGATGGTTTCAGTAGAGCCTCTCAATAAGTAGGTCCTGTCTAGGTGAACATGGACAAATCGAAAATTATGTCAAACGTCCGTGTTATACCTACTCCTCTGAAGGTTGGAGGCTCTAAACTCGAAGTTATTGCCGAATATGTGTACCTGGGACAAACAGTCCAGTTAGGTAGGTCCAACTTTAAGAAAGACATCAATCGTCGAATCCAGCTCGGCTGGGCAGCGTTCGAGAAGCTTCGCAATATCTTCACGTCCCAAATACCGCAGTGTCTTAAGACCAAGGTCTTCGACCAGTGTGTGTTGCCAGTGATGACATACGGAACTGAGACATGGTCGCTTACTATGGGCCTCATAAGAAGGCTCAAGGTCACCCAAAGGGCAATGGAGCGTGCTATACTCGGAGTTTTTCTGCGTGATTGAATAAGAAACGAGGAGATCCGTAGGATAACCAAAGTAACCGACATAGCTCTCAGAATTGCTAAACTTAAGTGGCAGTGGGTGGGGTATATAGGTAGTAGAATAGATGGTGGTTGGGGAAAAAAGTTCTAGAGTTAAGATAACGTAAAGGAAAAAGTAGTGTAGGATGGTCTAAAAATTGGTGGAAAGATGACCTGGTGAAGGTGGTGGGAAGCCGCTGGATGCGGGCAGCGCAGAACCGGTCGTCATGGAAATCATTGGGGGAGGCCTATGTCCAGCAGTGGACGTCCTTCGGCTAATATGATGATGATGATGATGACAAGTTTTAAGAATTTAAAATAATAGGTCTATAATATGAAATTGACGATTCAGTTTTTAAAGTTCATTGGCAAATTTAAAAATAAAATAAAAAGTTATTGTTTTTTATTGTTGACCTTATGGTGACACTACTTATGGTCTTTTATTAGTAACTAGTGGCATGTCTTTCATGTTGCAATCCCCTGATCTATGTACCATTGAATGGAACAAATGCGTTTTATAAGTGGTCAGATAGGGCAATTTTTTAGACTAGTTCATTTTCTTGAATGTTCCTGAAAGTCACGAAATCTTATGCGGGGTATACCCAAATGTGACATTCGTAACGAAGAAACTGCTGCGATACCATATCTCTAGAGCTTTAAAATTAAAAATGTGTATTTTTTGCCTCAATAAAGACGTTTTTTTCAGGTAAAAAAACCCGACTTCATTGGGTTAAAGCCACCGTGATCTCCAAATATGTAAACAATAGGCATAAGATAATCACATCAAAGTGGCTAGTGATGAATACCAAAGAGATTGTATGTTTCGTTATCCTTACTAATATTATAAATGTCAAAATGTGTTTGTTTGTTTGTTACCTTTTCACGCTTCACGCCTTGACCAATCTTAATGAAATTTGGCATGCATGTAGCCTGTGACACAAGGAAGGACATAGGCTACTTTTTATCCCGTGAAAATAGCATAGCCCGATGGAATTCTCGAGGGAACTGAAAATATACTCTTTTTTGGTTAATTTCTTTAATATCGCAACGGAACAGTGGATTGTGTGATTTTTTGTACAGAGATGGTTGAGGGGGTGGGAAATGACACGATTTTTTAGTAAGCATATCCTGACATAGGAGAAAATGCATGTCCACGCTCGAGAGCCGCTTGCAGCTCGCGCACCGCGCACCCTCTAAGTCAGCCATAAAAACGATGTCCACGCGGGCGAAGCTGCGGGCAAAAGCTAGTGTTTCATATACAGGGGTATCTACACTTAATAGGACAGACAGAGATAGGTGTCCCTCGTGGTCCTACTAGTAGGACAAGTTAGTAGGACAAGTTAGTAGGACCACGAAAAAACGGCCTTATGTTTACCATCATCTGATTTCCAATAGTCTAATGCTATTTTGAGAATAAATTTTGTTTTAATAACTACTGTTCTTAATATTAATTATCATCTTTTTAATATTAATTTCATAGGTAATGACTTAATATAAGAAAAGTTAATTTTTGAGTAGTGATGTTCCAAATAAGTATAGAAAGATAGTACCTGAGGGTGGTCGCGGTGGCAGACCTGGTCCCGGCGGCGACGGCGTCGACCGTGGTGTCGGTCGGTCTGCACCCGGGCGGCGCGGGCGGCGCGTAGAAACTAGTCCGGTACCAATAGGCTCCCGGCTGGCTCAAGATTTTAAGGAGATTATTTGGTTAGTGCCAGTAGCAAAATCCACAAGAGATTCAGTTGTGCGGTTAAAACGTAAAGAAAACGCTGTTAAAAGGCGAAACAGTAACCGGAGAATTCAACCACTTACCTAAAAAAAATGTGAGTGTTCCATCAAAAGATCATCATTACAGCTCATATACGTCCCCACCGAGGGGCTTGAGCCTACCCTGAATCAGGGCGATTAGGCCTTAGTTGACCACGCGGGCCCAGTGCGGGTTGGTCGACTTCACACACAAGCTTCGAGTTTCTTCGCAGGCGTGTGTGCAGGTTTCCTCACGATGTTTTCCTTCACCGTTAAAGCAATCGGTAAGTATGTACGTAAGTTTTTGAAAAACTCATTGGTACATTGGCCGTCCAGATTTGAACCATCAAAAGATAAACGAGCTAAAACACCAAAAAAAGTGGTTTACATTTTTAAGTTTATTTAATTACTAGCTTTTGCCCGCGGCTTCACCCGCGTGGACATCGTTTTTGTGACTGACTTAGAGGGTGCGCAGTGCGCGAGCCGCAAGCGGCTCGCGAGCGTGGACATGCATTTTCTCCAGATCCCTCGGGAACTATGTCAGGGTATGCTTATTAGTAAATCGTGTTATTCCCACCCCCTCAACCATCTCGGTGCAAAAAAATCACACAATCCATTGTTCCGTTGCGATGTTAAATAACCAAAACAGATTATATTTTCAGTTCCCTCGGGAAGTGCATCGGGCTATGCTATTTTCACGGGATAAAAAGTAGCCTATGTCATTCCTTGTGACACAGGCTACCTGCGTGCCAAATTTCATTAAGATTGGTCAAGGCGTTGAAGCGTGAAAAGGTAACAAACAAACTAACAAACGAACACATTTTCACATTTATAATAATATAGTAAGGATATCCCGGATTTCCACAAAAACTGTTGCGATGACAAACTCCGAAAAAACAAAAACTTTCTTCTGTCTAGCAAAATATTCGAAGTGCGAAGCGTAAAAAGATCGAAATGCTACACTACATAGCAACTTGGGTAGGTCAGGGCAGGTAGCATTCAGTGGGGCGGCTGCTGGGCCGGGGGCCGGGGCCGGGGGCCGGGGCCGCGGGCCGAAGCCGCGGGCCGGGGCCCGAGGCACGCCGGGGAGAGCTGTCTGTAGGCCCGCGGCCTGCGCCTGCCGCGCTTACACCGTAGCAGCTTGTTAGTTCATTTAATTGATGAGAAATTAAAAATAAAAGTTTATTTGGGTTGTCATGAGCACATGAGCACATGCAGGCCCTTTGGTATCTAGAAGTAATTTGAGTGAAAACGCGGAGTGATACTCGTAGCACGGATGCAAAGACACCATATTTGTCAAAATCGGTTCTGTGGTTTAGGAAATACGAGGAAACAGATCAACATACACACGGCAACAGGATGCCACCAGATGCTATTAGAAATGTTTAGTCTTGCTTGTTGTATTTCACTTAATCTGGGGGCACGGCAGTGCCCCCGCCAAGTCGAGAAAAAAAGCGGCACGGCCGTACCATCCTTTTCTCGAAGCAGTTCAGGCCATTTTCGACCCCCCACAACTTCGTTGTAGATAAACCTAGAAGTCTGAATTTTCTGTACCCAAGCAGGCATCATATAAGCACGGTATATTCCAAATTTCATTCAATTTGAACCAGTACTTTAAGAATTATAACTAGTCAAAGTTTCCTAATTTGTCACTCACTGACTGACAGATCATCAAAATTCCAAGGCACTTCTAGCCGACATAGAAGATTCAAATTTAGAATACAATTAGTCTTTAGTGTATAAAGCAAGGAAAAACTCAAACATTTTGCAATTTCGGTCCAGTTTTCTAGTTACACAAACTACATAAATAACTTTGTAATCCCATATAAAATATATAGGATTACAAAGTTATTTATGCAGTCGCAGGACCGAACTCCTTGATTTACTAGTTTTTAAGGCGCAGTTCATGAATCAATGTAGTTTTCTACAAAAATAAGTGAAATCCCACCAAAAACATCCTGTAAAAACTAGCCAAGTCTCGATTGAGCTGCTTGTTTTTCTATAAAAAGTAATGAAATCTCTAAGCAAAGCCAAGCCTAGTCTAGGGTTCTTTACTGCGATTTCTTTATTATTATGGTTAGATTTTATGTGACTTGGCCGTTGACTTGGATGTCTCAAGGAGTAAATATGCATAAAGAATGTTCAACGGCAGGTCACATAAAATCTAACCGTAATAATAAAGAAATCGCAGTAAAGAACCCTAGGCTTGGCTTTGCTTAGAGATTTCATTACTTTTTATAGAAAAACAAGCAGCTCAATCGAGACTTGGCTAGTTTTTACAGGATGTTTTTGGTGGGATTATAATATTCATTAAGGAAGGAAAACTGCAGAACTGAGACATGGTTGCTCACTGTGAGCCTCATAAGAAGATTCAAGGTCAGTCAAAGGGCAATGGAGCGTACTATGCTGGGAGTTTCCTTGCGTGATCGAAACCATGAGAACCGTAGGAGAACCAAAGTAAGCGACATATCTCGCAAAATCGCTAAACTTAAGTGGCATGGGTGGGACACGCAGCACGTAGAACAGATGGCCGTTGGGGTAGTAAAGTTCTCGAATGCCAACAGCGCACCCGAAGACGTAGCGTAGGCATGCCTCCCACTTGGATGCGGGCAGCTCAGAACCAGTCGTCGTGGAAATCCTTGGGAGAGGCCTTTGTCCAGCAGTGGACGTTCTCTAGCTAATATGATGATGAAGAAGGAAAATAATTAAAAAGTCAGTGTCATGGATGTATAAAAATCATTTAATTTGTCAACATGACAGTGTCTCACAAAAAATATAATTGGAAACGCTCAGCGCGCAAAAAACCGATTTCAGTCACAGCAACCAAGTACAAGTTTATTACCTTTCAGTCACAGCAACCAAGTACAAGTTTGTTACATTTCAGTCACAGCAACCAAGTACAAGTTTGTTACATTTCAGTCACAGCAACCAAGTACAAGTTTGTTACATTTCAGTCACAGCAACCAAGTACAAGTTTGTTACATTTCAGTCACAGCAACCAAGTACAAGTTTGTTACATTTCAGTCACAGCAACCAAGTACAAGTTTGTTATATTTCAGTCACAGCAACCAAGTACAAGTTTGTTAACTTTCAGTCACAGCAACCAAGTACAAGTTTGTTACATTTCAGTCACAGCAACCAAGTACAAGTTGATTACATTTCAGTCACAGCAACCAAGTACAAGTTTGTTACATTTCAGTCACAGCAACCAAGTACAAGTTTGTTACATTTCAGTCACAGCAACCAAGTACAAGTTTGTTACATTTCAGTCACAGCAACCAAGTACAAATTTGTTACATTTCAGTCACAGCAACCAAGTACAAGTTTGTTACATTTCAGCCACAGCAACCTAGTACAAGTTTGTTACATTTCAGTCACAGCAACCAAGTACAAGTTTGTTACATTTCAGTCACAGCAACCAAGTACAAGTTTGTTACATTTCAGTCACAGCAACCAAGTACAAGTTTGTTACATTTCAGTCACAGCAACCAAGTACAAGTTTGTTACATTTCAGTCACAGCAACCAAGTACAAGTTTGTTATATTTCAGTCACAGCAACCAAGTACAAGTTTGTTAACTTTCAGTCACAGCAACCAAGTACAAGTTTGTTACATTTCAGTCACAGCAACCAAGTACAAGTTGATTACATTTCAGTCACAGCAACCAAGTACAAGTTTGTTACATTTCAGTCACAGCAACCAAGTACAAGTTTGTTACATTTCAGTCACAGCAACCAAGTACAAGTTTGTTACATTTCAGTCACAGCAACCAAGTACAAATTTGTTACATTTCAGTCACAGCAACCAAGTACAAGTTTGTTACATTTCAGCCACAGCAACCTAGTACAAGTTTGTTACATTTCAGTCACAGCAACCAAGTACAAGTTTGTTAACTTTCAGTCACAGCAACCAAGTACAAGTTTGTTACCTTCAGTCACAGCAACCAAGTACAAGTTTGTTACATTTCAGTCACAGCAACCAAGTACAAGTTGATTACATTTCAGTCACAGCAACCAAGTACAAGTTTGTTACATTTCAGTCACAGCAACCAAGTACAAGTTTGTTACATTTCAGTCACAGCAACCAAGTACAAGTTTGTTACCTTCAGTCACAGCAACCAAGTACAAGTTGATTACATTTCAGTCACAGCATCCAAGTACAAGTTTGTTACATTTCAGTCACAGCAACCAAGTACAAGTTTGTTACATTTCAGTCACAGCAACCAAGTACAAATTTGTTACATTTCAGTCACAGCAACCAAGTACAAGTTTGTTACATTTCAGCCACAGCAACCTAGTACAAGTTTGTTACATTTCAGTCACAGCAACCAAGTACAAGTTTGTTAACTTTCAGTCACAGCAACCAAGTACAAGTTTGTTACCTTCAGTCACAGCAACCAAGTACAAGTTGATTACATTTCAGTCACAGCATCCAAGTACAAGTTTGTTACATTTCAGTCACAGCAACCAAGTACAAGTTTGTTACATTTTAGTCACAGCAACCAAGTACAAGTTTGTTACATTTCAGTCACAGCAACCAAGTACAAGTTTGTTACATTTCAGTCACAGGAACCAAGTACAAGTTTGTTACATTTCAGTCACAGCAACCAAGTACAAGTTTGTTACTTTTCAGTCACAGCAACCAAGTACAAGTTTGTTACATTTCAGTCACAGCAACCAAGTACAAGTTTGTTACATTTCAGTCACAGCAACCAAGTACAAGTTTGTTACATTTCAGTCACAGGAACCAAGTACAAGTTTGTTACATTTCAGTCACAGCAACCAAGTACAAGTTTGTTACATTTCAGTCACAGCACCCAAGTACAAGTTTGTTACATTTCAGTCACAGGAACCAAGTACAAGTTGATTACATTTCAGTCACAGCAACCAAGTACAAGTTTGTTACTTTTCAGTCACAGCAACCAAGTACATTTTTTTTACATTTCAGTCACAGCAACCAAGTACAAGTTTGTTACATTTCAGTCACAGCAACCAAGTACAAGTATGTTACGTTTCAGTCACAACAACCAAGAACAAGTTTGTTACAAATTGTTGCGGAAACTCGTTTCTTCCGTACGCTTATTGTACTAGTAGTTACATTTGTATACAAAATAGCATGGTTACGAAATTGTCATTAAAATCACTTCCACCCATTAGGTGGAAATCAGGTATACACTCAATTAAACCCAAAACCGGGAAGCCGCTGGATGCGGGCAGCGCAGAACCGGTCGTCGTGGAAATCCTTTGTCCAGCAGTGGACGTCGTTCGGTTGATAAGATGATGATGATGACACCCAAAACCCCTTCTGCGGCTGGCCACGTGCCACGCGTGTCGCCCATCACTCTGCCACCTATCCACTTCGCCACAAGGTTATACAGTTCATGACGCCATGTGGTCGCCCGTCGTCGTGCACAAATGGCGCCGTTTTGATTTGCGGTTGTTTGGTTTATAGCATATTGGAGTCATAAAAAATATGGCAAGTATTCGTTTATTTCACTTGAGCGGAAATCTGCCGGGCAGGTGGGAATTCTCATGAATAATCATGTCGAATGGCGCTCGCCTCCGCCACCATCGCCAATCATATGATCCTCGTCATCATCGCGTGCGAGGCGCGCGCGCACGGGGAGTGCCCGCGCCCCGCGCCCGGCGCCCGGCGCGTGCGCACTCGGGGGATCCACGGTCGACGACTCGCGCGACCTGCCCAAGTGCCCACGACGGTCAAGGCGGCGGTCACGGCGCTCGGCCCACCGAGGCCACCCGGTCGTCGGTCGGCGCTAGCGCGTACAGACTACACAAGCTACTTCTCGTAGGTAGCGGATTGCAATCGGGATCCCAACGGGCTTTTCAAATTTAAAATACAAATAGTTTATGTATAGGCAATATAGCATAAGTAATAAGTTTGTGTGGTAACGAACGAGCCAACTCTAGCGAACTAGTGTTGGTCTTAAAGGAACTGTGAATAATCAAAAGCAAAGCAAAAGAAAGACCTGCAAACTAATACAAATAAATTTAAAAAAATGTATGTATGTCCTAAATGCTTTTTTTTTAAACCTAAAGTTTTATTTTTTGCAACAGCGAAATATTTACATTTCCATATCTTGTTTTCCTAGCTTATATAGGTAAACGAGCTGATTGAGGAGCTCAGTACGCCAGAGATGTGAATGGATGTGGATCGGGGGCGCGTGCGCTAACAACCTGGTCTACGCGGGTGACTTCAATGGGGACCAATTGAAATTTTAGCGGGAATACTGAGTTCAGCTGCCTATAATAATAATAATAAATAAATAAATAAGCTTTATTTCGGAAAAACAATATCCATAGTATATTAGTGTATTAGTAACAATATTGACTTATTATCTATGTTAGTTCCTATTTTATTGTTAGTAGAACGACAGAGATTTTATTTGCAGTACATATTTATTTTATTTTTCCTGTGACTAACCCCACCCAATGTTTTTGAATAGGGCAGTCAAACCTAGCAGCGATAGTCTCCAGGATACTGTTGTGACCGCTGCGTAGGCGTCGCAGCAAGGATGCAGCTTTCTTGCGCATAATAGCATGGAAGCCATCTGTATGTGCTTCCGCGAACATTCCTGATGCGCTGCAGCGCCACGGCAGTCCCAACAGCATCCTGAAGGCATTATTATATTGGACTCGTAGGACGCTGTAGGCTCGGCGCGAATATCTCACCCACAGACCACTCGAGTAAAATGATTGACATTACGCTTTGAAGAGTGTTATTTTTACTTCTTTTGTACATCGAGTGAATCTGCGAGCGAGCATATTGCTCCTCACCGACAACGCCCTACGCTCACGCTCAATATCCTCGTCGTCCCTGAGATCGCTCGTCACAACATGCCCAAGGTATTTGAATCTGTCCACCAGCTTCAATGCAACGCCATCGAGGAGGACTGGAGGTACATGATTTGGTTGTCTTTTACCTGATTTAAATACTAGTATTTCGCTCTTCTTCGAATTATACTTCAGTCCATGCGATTCTGCGTACTCGCTGCAAATAGACAGTAGCCTCCTCAACGCATTGATCGAGGGACTCAGCAGCACCATGTCGTCAGCATAGCTAATATTGTTGACACAGGTTTCGTCAATGAAGCATCCTACATGTGTGCTGCTGAGCCGCTCAAGAAGCTGGTTGACATACAGGTTAAACAGCAGGGGGGAGCTTAATCCACCCTGTCTCACGCCACACTCCATCAGGTACTCATCCGACAGAGCACCAGCCCATCTCACCTGGTTTGTCTGGTTTATATACCAATATTTTAGGAGGGAAGAGCACTCCGCCGGCACACCCGCGTCCCCCAGCTTTCCCCATAGGACATCGTATGAAACTAAATCAAAAGCTTTGGAAAGGTCGAGGAAACACGCGTATACCGGCGTCCTCCTCGCTGTATAATACTCGACAGTGTGCTTTAAGCTTAGAATGGCGCTTTCTGTGGACAATCCTGATCTGAACCCAAACTGGGCATCGTGCAGGCTCACCTTCTTTTGAAGTTCACCGTTCAGCAAACTGTCGAGCACTTTACCTATAGTTGTAGCAAGAGAAATAGGACGGTAGTTATCTCTGTCGGACGTGTCACCTGTCTTATTTTTTACTATAGGTACCACAACGGTATGCATCAAAGCTTTAGGTAAGTACGAGTGACACAGACACAGGTTGAATAACATTGAGAGTACCCGTGGTAAGTGTACTCCAGCGCATTTAAGATGCTCAATGCTGAGACCGTCGTGACCTGGTGATTTTCCCTTTTGCATGTTTTTTATTACTTTCTTTCTTTCGCGGTAAACTTTACACGTCTTTCAGTCACAGCAGTCCCAGCACCGCACACCTCACGCGACGCGGGACCCAAGGGCGACTGCACTGTAAAGTGTACTCTGAACAGATCAGCTATTTGTTTGGGGCCCTGCACGCCCCCGACACTCACAGGAAGGCTAGGCTTTACATTTAACTTATTTGTATTCTGCCAAAAGTTTTTGAATTTTTTTTCAGAATGATTTGAAGCCAAAATATTCATTTTTAATTGTTCCTGTCGATCAATGCACCACTTTAACTTTGATTTAAAAACTTTTCGCGATTCCGTCATTTCTTCAAAAGTTCTACCGTTACTTGGTTTACCTGCCACAGCCCACATTTGATATTTAACCCTCGCCTCTCTGTGCGCGTCCGCAACGTGCTCGTTCCACCCTGTCACGTAACCTCCCTTCCTATTACACCTTGTAACGGATGTCTGTATAGCAGCCTCCGACAAAATATTAACAATTTTACTATACATTTCATCTAAAATATAATGATGCTTACAATTATGACATAACCCATCACAGCATTCACTAAGTTCTGAGGGAAAATTAATATCTCTGAGTTTCGTTTGGCAGATCTTATGGTACTCATTAATTTGTTGTGGTTTACGAACCCCCCACAGAACCCGATTCGGTCCATTCCCATCCAGAGGTAATACTATTTTAGGTTTCAGTTTGAACATATCACATTCGATTACTAGTGGAAAATGGTCGGACCAATACACGTCATACTGTACCCACACATTTTTTATTGTAGCGCGAGCCGATTCAGTGACAATGCAGTGATCCAACCATCTCTTACAGCCGTGTGCGTCACTTATAAACGTGTAAGTTCCCGATTGTACACCCAACATATCAATGTCGACGCAGGACCAATTTTGCTCGTTACAAAAGCCTATCATTTCATTATGAAACAATTCACCAGGATGGGCGTTAAAGTCCCCCAAGACATAAAAAGCCTCTACCCCATTGTTCACCTCTACTTCTGTGATTGATTGCAATGCACTTAAACACTCGGTAAACACGGGAAGATTTTCATATAAGTCAACAGGCATGTAAACAGTAAAAACAACTATTGATCTATCACTTACAGTTATTTTGATGGCCGCAATCCGAACGTTATCAAAATTTAAGACAGTACTGGACACACGGCAAAGGCGACACCAGCCGTGGTGGGTTATATTATATTACACGAACCATTTTGGGCCCCTTTCGACCTAACTATAACTTAAAATCTGTTTGACTTACATACTAGCGATTTTGTGTAAGACCCCCTCGATCACCTAGAATCCCAATGTTCATAAATATATCTTTTACCATTTCTGAGATATTGACGTCATCGGACATATATAGTGATATTACTAAGTTTTATAAGTCGAGATAGTGCTGTGCCAGATCGTTAACAGTCGGCCATCCTGAAATTCCTTCGTCCTCGGAGGGTTCACTGCATCCAATTAACAGGCTCACTCAACCCAGCATGCGTCGGGTAGTACCCACATTTAGTTCAGAGTCTGATCGCCACATGTAAACAAGAACAATATTATAAAGGATCATTAATCTACTACTAGCATCTACGAAGAAGACGAAATGTCTGATAGCGTAGAAAATAAGTTAGGCATCATCTGGAAAGTCCTGAGGCCGCTCTCGTCCGTGAGTTTGACGGGAGCCCCAAAGTGTTAGTTAGATTCCTGGAATATATTTGACAATCTGATACTGACCTTCAGTAACGAAACACTCGGAAATGAAGTAGTCAATTCTGGATTGCTTAATAGAATTTTAAACAAAATGACTAGTCCAGCAGCACGGACCTTGACCACTAATGGGTTACCTAACAACTGGGAGGGAATTCTCAATACTTTAGTTAATAGCTTTTTACACCATAGAGACGAAACAGCCCTTTATACTGATCTGTCCATGCTAATCCAAGGCTCCGATAGTCTACAATTATTTTATGAGCACGTAAAAAAAATGCTGAGCATTATAATGAAATGAACTCGTTAAATCCAAAGTGGGAGTCAAAAGAGAGCTTTACTAAAAACTGCTTCTTCAAACTTGTACACGCGGCCTTAATGCGCCCATAGGTGCACGCCAAAAACATTAGATTTATCGAGAGGAGCGAATATTTTGTAACTCTGTGGTGCACGCATTCACTGCGTGAGGCCTACTACCTTAGAGCCAGCCCTAGAATTTTCATAGGAAGAAATTAAGTGATGTACTTGCAGAACAGACATTTTCCAACTTTTCGTAGCAGACCAGCACAAAATATTTTTTCTGGCAGTAAACCCATTTTCGTCCGTTAGATTTAAACCTAACCAAACCAAACTTCGCGGGACCCTCACACTACGCAAATAATTTGACTAACCTAGTGTCATTCATGCCTTAACCTCAGTTGCAACGGCCTCCAAAAACATAACAAATAACGAGAGTCATGTCACACGGCAAGACATGACCACTGAGACCTTCTTTCCAACAAAGTGAACAAATGTATCCAAGGTCTATGAGCGGTGTAAGTCAACCCTCAGCACGTCAACTACCTCTGACTAGACAGTTTGGACCCAAACAGAAGACATTAACGAAAGCTATGACTATGAAACATACTATGACTATTAAGACCCTATTCCCGAACAGTACTACTGCGACCTTTACGAAACTGAAAACATGGTATACGAAAAAAAAATCAAAACTGAACACAAAATTTTCACAAGGCTCCAACTATCAAACTCCACAAATAGAAATAAATTTACAGAACAAAAGGCAACTTCTTTACATACAAATTCAAAATGCACCCCTGAAACTTTTGATTGACACAGGAGATAATATGTCGTTTATCAGTCCTGAGGCCATACAATTTTTTTTCTCACACCTACCTTCGTACTATGATCCATTCATAGTAACTAATATTTAATATTCAAAAAGCAATAAAAATTGACGTACATGGATTCCATGATTATTTTGGTCGTCTTATTAGATGGGATTAATTAGAAAAATTTCAATAAAAAAAATACCTTAAGACTCATATACTTAAGACAGAAATTACATTCATCCCTATGCAGATGTATGATTCACGTAGTGTGAACTGATTGAGACTGTTATACCAGCACAAACAAACCAATTAATAAGGGTACTTACCAACATAAAAAAATGTGACACATTCATTAACCCACAAATAATTTGCGGATGTAACATAACCGAGTGCCTATCTGACATGCCTATATTGAGATATATAATACGACAGATAATGACTTGATTTTCAGTCTCTCTAACCCAATATGTGCACACGTATTTAACAAACAGACTATACCTTTTTATCTCCTAATTTATTTATTTTATTTAATTATGATTCAATCGCGTAGGGAAATTTCGAGCATAGCTCTCTCCATTGCCCTTTGCGTGACCTTGAGCCTTCTTCTGAGGACCTTAGTAAGCGACCATGTCTCAGTTCCGTATGACATCACTGGCTACACACACGGGTCTAAGAACTTAGTATTGAGAAACTGCGGTATTTGGGTCATGAAGATATTGCAAAGCTTTCCGAACGCTGCCCAGCCGAGTTGGATTCGTCGATTGATATCTTTCATGAAGTTGGAAACATATTGCTCATCATTTTCGAGTGTAGAGTGTCCAACCATCAGAGGAGTGGGTGCGACCCGGATGTTTGACATTATTTTCGTTTTTTCCATGTTCATTCTAAGACCTACTTGTTGAAAGGTTCTACTGAGGCCATCAAACATTGTGCCTAAGTCGTCCATAGTCTCAGCCATGACCACGATATCGTCAGCGAATCGGATGTGGATGATGCACTCGCCGTTGATATTGATGCCGAGTCCAGCTTGTAACATCTTGCAGGTAGGCGGTGAACAGTTTCAGAGATATGACGTCTGCATGTCTTACCCCTCGCTGCAGCTGGAAAGGTTTCGAGTTCTGGTCCTGGAGGCGAACCGACATGTGGGCGTTATTATACAGACACTTCAAGACCTCAATGTATCGATTATAAACTGAACCCCCTCCTACCTCACCTCGATCTTGCCACTCGTGTTTACATAAAATGCGACCGCTTCAAATAGCATATGAGTGCGAGACATGGTTGCCAAAACGGTCTGAGTGATCGTGTCAACGGTAAATGATTTGTGGTCAAAAAAAATATACGAATAGTAAGTGTTTGAAGTAACCAAAACCGACCGTTTGTCAATAGTTAAAATCTGCCTTGACAATCTAGTATTGACAACTGTTCAACATGTCAAATATAGGTACTTGTTTTTCCAAAGAACGTTTCAATCAGTTTATCGTAAATCCTAATGATTATTTGAATACTTAACTTACGCACAATGAATTTACGCACTATTTATGGTTGTGATGATTAGTGCTCCGATGAATGTGTTGATTGTCAATGGATTTTAATGATTTTAATGTTTTAAGACGCCTACTTTGTCAGTGTAAAACCAAGGGTTGTGTTTTAGTGTTAGATAAGTAAATAATCTAAGTCATACGTCACGGTAACGGTGACCATTCTATCAAAGCTGATATAGCGGTAGTGCCGTTCGTATGAACGCGTCAATTATAATTGGTACCGATGTGTTGTATCGCGATGGAGTGACCTATGTTTGAACCAACAGGCAGTACCGTGTCTGTTCTGATAACCCAACTGTTAACGTTCGCCATTCAGGATGAGGAACATAAGGTCTTAAGGTGTGATAATTGAGTTCTCGAAGTACTTGACTCCGGGCACTGGTGCAACTACTATGGTCATACGGGTGACATGGAAATTGAGATAGAACGACCCTAGTATCGTGCAGGCGTACAAACTTTCTTACCAAGAGATACTCAAGTTTTGCTAGGTAACTTTATAACTGTGAGAAAAGTGAATTATAGGTCTCAATCGGAGCATTCGAGCCCTTTTATTTTATTTAATAAGCGTGATGGCTTGGATACTTTTTGTTGATTTTTTATGCGTTAGAAGGTATATCAAACTGTTGAGAACGCTATCTGAGACTAGCTATTCAATAAACTTTAGAAATTGCTCCTATCTACCTAAAGAGGTTGAGCACTTGAATAGAATTGTGAGAAAGGGTCAGGTTAGGCCGAGCCAGTGAAAAAAAGGGTCTTGTTAACTTTACCGCCCAGTAATGTAACACATGTTCGTCCGTTCCTAAGTCTTAAGGGGTAATTTTGTAGAAACGACGGGTAACAAAAACAGCAATAGCTCGACTTATCAAAAAGGGGTTGAACTTAATTGTAGTCATCATATACCTCACTAGCGATCGAGCCAGTACTTGCTATCATTATTCCAAAGATTTCTAACAAGGCCCACACGGACCCCAGCAGCGCAGGCTGCGAGATTCAATCTCACGAAGTAAGAAACAGGTTGTGGCCTACTTCAGTAAGGTAGCTCAGGATGCGGAGAACATAAATCACTCCTACGAGCTCGAGACGCTTGCAGTCGTCAAGGCGTTGCAATACTTCAAGTACTATTGTTGCCCAAGTTGCTGGGCCCCGAAATCGGGCACAAATAACCCAGGCTGCCAACAGCGAGTCGCAGGACTTTCCACAAATAGCATCACGAATGTAGTCTGGATTTTAATGGGAAGTTGCTAAAAACATGTGCTCTATTACAAGTACAAACTAGAAGGTGAGAAGCCATGGCTTCTTCGTGTGTTCCACGATGAGCATGAGCACATAGGCGTTTAGAAGATAATATTCTGGACCGTCATCCTGAAACACTTTGATTCCCAGGATTGAAAAAGGTAACAAGTACATATCTCACTGTCTGATATGTATTCCCAAGAAGTGTGTGCCTCGAGCACCCCCTCAGAACGTCATTTCGTGGAAGAAGCCATGTCGTGCACGTGGACGCTCCGTGCCTACCTAGGAGTACTTCAAATACCTCCTTAATGTGGTGGGCGCCTTCACAAAGTACCCGTTGTTGTACCCCATGTACCGGTAAGATGCAGTTGAGCTCAAACGCTTAATCACGTTGGCTGTTGCTTTATTTGGTGTACCTTGGCTGAAATTAACATACAAGGGACGCATATTTGAGTCAAACGAGTGGATCAACGACTAAGGTGCCAACGACTGCTATTTACATTTTTTGCATTGAGACAGGTTACAAGAGATCATGCTGGACTGAGACCCTGTGATCCTGTGCAAACTTTAGCTTGTCATGAACATCACGAGGCAGACCACGCAGGCCCCTCCGATGAATCTTCTTATTAGCATAGATGCGATAACCCCAATAATCTTGTCTGCGTCAGTGTTTTCCTATTCTTATAATTTGGGGATCTTCAAGGCAAGAGTAAATAGGCATTATTTCAGTTTGCGTGTACCATCCTCGACTGCATCATCACTTACCATCAGGTGAGTTATAGTCAAACGCACTCAAATTTTTAATATTAAAAAAAAACTGTTCATGGTATGTGATGTGGCTCTTGAGAACTCGAGGTCTAACAAGGTGCTTTACGAGATATCACACGGAGTCTAGTGCTCCAGGTGTTCCAGAAAAACCAGGGTCAGCTAGATAAGCGTGCCAATCGAACGAGAAAATATTAATGGCCTTGTCCGTGCTTGTTTTTGACCTTGAACATTTTTTCGCAGTCGATGAATTAGCTGGGCGCTGGGATGCGCGGCCCGTACGAGGTGGTCAAGATCTTGCCATGTGGACGCTACGAGCTCAAACTGCTGAGCGGTGGTAGCTACGGCAAGATGACGCAGGCTGCGGCACAACGTGTGGTGCCGTGGCGGGTCGAGTGGTGCCTGGCGTCGAGCTTTGCTTTCATTGAATTTTGTTTTTTTGCGATTTTGTTCGTTACATCCTTAAAGATTGACCCTCACCCCTCTCCCAGTTAGTTCTAGTTATCGAAATAACTAAATTAGCTAGTTAGGCATGCAGGCCTTTAATTTTTTTATGGGGCCCCATTAGTCCAAAACTGTTAGTGAAGATTAGGTCCTTTTGGTGTTGTGGCGAACAAGGTTGCACGTATAAACGAATAAGGTAGATCTGTGGCCTGTAGCAGTGGGTGCTATTCAGGCGTGAGCGTTGATTCGCTCGGGCGCCGACAATGTGTGTCGTTTCGCCGTGGCGTTTGGTGCAATGGCATCATTTCGCCGTGCAGTCTGGCGCCTGAGCCCGTTTACGTGACTAGCTCCCCGGTCGGGCGGACGAGTGCATGTGAGACGCGTCATGTTGCAGGTTACCAGAGCTGACCAGCCGTGTATGCAGTGCAGTGCAAGCTGTGAGTCGCGTCAGTCCTTCGCCGTGGGCGGAAACGAAGAATGAAGAAAAGGCCTTATAATAAGCGGTTTTATGAGACGTCTCACTAGGTGGAGAATGAATGCTAGAAAACTTTGAAGCGTTAGATTGTGGAAGTGTGGATATGACCGTTGCTAAAAGGGGAACGCAAGAGAGTGTGCAAGTTTAAGGCTAAAAGGCTTGTTATAACGCTCGTTCCTATTTTCAGATATCGAAGATTACTCTGAGCTTCCAGGCCACAGTATGAGCCTGTCCACGTCTCCGCTGGACTCTGACCCTGAAGCAGGACTCTGTTCCGCGCCTTTCGTAGCTGCGAGACCTAGTAGCTTGGCCTGAATTCCTGGTTCGAGGGCGAACCAATGTCATGAGAGGCCGTATAAGCTGAACACCCTCCTACCTCACCTCGATCTTGCCACGCCGACGCTGGAGCATATAAAAAAGCGGCCGGTGGAAGGCTTGGTCTCTGGCTCTTCAGCGCTCGGCACGGTAACAATGGGTGGAACCATCCCAGGTCACGTGAGCCATTTTAGATTATCATTGTGTTAATTGATTTTGTGCCCATCTTGATTTTCATTCGTAGGTTAGCGTGAAATTGAAGTGTAATCGTTTCTTTGGAATTATAACAGTTTGGAGTTGTGAAATAAACACTAAGTTAAGATTGATTGATTTTTTTAATTTGATACCACTTCTGATCCTAATACGATATTCAATTCGGCACCACTGGAGAGACAGTAGTACAGTCCAGGTTTCGACTGAATCAAAGGCTTTCTCATAGGCTAATTGTACTCTTTAGTCTTCTGTATAATCTTCCGCAGCGTCTGTATGTAGTTTATGGTACTAAAGCCTCTTCAGAAACCGGCTTGTTCAGGAGGCTGGAAGTCTTCAAACCTGCGTGCGAGACGATTCGTAATGACTCTCGAAAACAGTTTGTAGACAGGGTTCAGAAGTGAGATGGGTTTCCTAATCTTCAACAGGGTGTTGTCGCCCTTCTTAAAAAATAGCACCCGCACACTTCTGTGCCATGCGTTAGGCATTTGTCCCTCTAGTATAACGGGAATAAATAAATTCTGAAGAGCTTTGAGTACCGGTGTTTAACTTGCTTTCAGAAATTCAGCCGCATTTCCATCGTCCTTAGTGCCTTGTTTTTCTTGAGGTGTTTGAAAGCCATTCTAATCTTGTACAGGCTGACGTTCGGGATATCTTCGGAATAGAGTCGGGTTAGCCTGGCTCTTGGGTCTTTAGCCAGATCGCTTACAAGCAGACCTGTGGTCATGGTCCGTAGAACTTCTTAACTTCTTCAAGTCACTCAGTCTTAGACGATATAAACCTGCCATCCTCAGTTTTCATCTTGGTCAGTTGGCTTTGTCCGACAGCCAATTCTCTTTGAGCCTTTGTTGTGCTCAATCGCCTCTTTATTACAATTTAATCGCTAGTCAGGAACTTAGAGATCTGCCTGTTTAGTTGCCGATACTGAGTAGCGTCTTCAGAGGACTGCAAAACCAATCTGCGTCTTTTTTATATGAAGTTACTGGTAAAGTCCGAGATTTTTTTGGTTCTGTTTGAACGGCTAGTTTTAAAAATCTTAGATCCGACCTTTTGGACAATTTCCACAAATCTGTCATTATACACTCTACGATATGCGTTATAATCGTCCACATTTTCCCAGTGCCCTAGGCATTCGAAGCGATTTTGCAACTAGTTCTGAAAGCTCTGGGGGTTTTGGAGCTAGATGGGTGCTGATTGGAGCGTAGACTACATCAGTCAACATCTTTCTAGCTTGGTCTTTAGATTCAATGTGCTTCTAACCATTCGGTGACCGCTTTCTGTTTTTACTGAGTTGATCACAGAGACATCATTGAATATTTGCCTTCTCGTCGACAAAATGCAGTCAACCTCGTACTTCGTTACGCCAACCTGCAACGATATTCGATGCAACCATGTCCATTTCCGCTGTTTGGACTTTTTGAAGAAGGAGTTCATCATGAAGAGGCTCTCCTTTTCCATAAAGTCGGCTAGCATCTGACCACATGCATTTCTTTCTCCGTATCCAAATTACCCCACTTTCAGCTCACCATCGCTTCGTTTTCCCAATTTCACCTTAAAGTCCTATATTACAAAGGTATAGTGGATTCTGGTGCTATTTTTGGTTGCAGAGATGTCCTCATACAAAGTCTATACCTCGTCGACGGAGAGTTAAGCGGTCGGCGCGTATACGTGTATGACCTTCATCGAATGTCGTTTGGTGATGCTGAATATAAAGTATGCTAAACGCTCACGGTGTAGACCACATTGTTCATGAAGAACTTCTAGACGAGAAACCCGACACTACCCTTGGACAGTTGGTCGCCCTCCCGGAAATAGAGCAGGTTTTCGGATTTAAGGATCATGGTGTCTTTTTCCTCTTTTCGGACTTGACATAAACCTACGATATCCCACCGTAACCTGCTGAATCCTTCTCCAAGTTTTGTAAGCTTTTCGTTAGTCCGCATGTAAACGCGTGTTGTAAGTTGCCAGGGCCAAAGGTCGTTGGGTTTGGTAGCCTGGCATCTACCGGGGATTCTTCGCACCCCCGCCCCACCGTTACTATGACTACTACCGGAGCCAGGAATAGCACGGCCGCGGGGACTAGGGGCCGTTTACTGGGCGTGATAATCATAAGGGGGTTTGCCTTAATCGCCACGCTTGGCAGGCGGGTTGGCGAACGCAGTGTAGTTGCAGGTGAGTTCCAATGCACGGAAAGGACGTTGCTGCCCATCCTTCGGTTTTAAGTCCCTAAGTCGACTCTTACTACACCCATTGGAAGAGATGGGATGGTCCTATTCTAAACCGGGAGCCATTCGGCGCCAACGGTATTTATTTATAAAAATATTCTTTCATAGTTTTGAGTGAATTTCTATTGGAAATCGGTTTTTAGAGTTTATCTCCTTAAAAACTGATTTTCATATTAGGTCTTACCAATAAAAAGTCTAAATATGAAAATTAATATTATGAACAATAGTTATTAAAACAAAATGTATTCTCAAAATATCATTAGACTGTTAGAAATTAAATGGTGGTAAACATATGCCTATTGTTTAGATATTTTGAGAGCACGGTGGCTTTCACGATATGAACCCATGAAGTCTGATTTTTTCACCTGAAAAAATCTATTTATATTTTTTTGCTCTACTTATTTATATTTATGTTGAAATTTAAAAGAGTGATCAGAGCAGCCCCGTACGGATTTTCTTGGGTTTTTTATTAAGTTCATAGGGAGTTGAATTTTTAATTGCCACATCTACATCTTCGGGAACCAAATAGGTACGTAGGGAAGTGCTATGAAAACGGATACTCTGTTGTTCATGTCCGACTCTGCGAGAGATCAAATCTAAATATCAAAATATATAACTCAAAGGTGACTGACTGACTGACTGACATAGTGATCTATCAACGCACAGCCCAAACCACTGGACGGATCGGGCTGAAATTTGGCATGCAGGTAGATTTTATGACGTAGGCATCCGCTAAGAAAGGATTTTGGGAAATTCCCACGGGAACCGCAAAAATCGGGATCTACGCGGGCGTAAAAACCGACAGTTGTATTATTATTATATGTATATTCTTTCAGGTTATTCAGTTAAGCTGATGATGGACGATTTAACTCCTTAACTTTCATGCTTCAAGCTAGGACGTCAAGTTCATGCAACTTACTTTGATTTTAAAAAGGCTTTTGACCTAGTTGATAATGATGTGCTATGGAGAAACTGACATCAGCTGGATTCACACTAATGCTATTGAAACTATTAGCTTGTTACCTTGAAGACCGTGTGCAATACGTAAAGGTAAACGGATTTGAGTCATCTGAATACTACACAAGATCAGGCGTGAGCCAGGGTAGTAATCTAGGTCCAACTTTATTTCTGCTCATGATTAATGACCTGCCTGATACTGTGAGAACTGCCAAGTGTAATATATTTGCGGAGGACCTAAAGTTGTACCTGGGTATAAGAAATGCTGATGATGTACAGTCCCTGCAATGTGACATAAATGCTGTCGCTTTTTGGGCTGATAGTAATCGCCTAGCTTTGAATACGTCGAAATGCGAGACAATTGCTTTCTTACGATTGAACACATCAATTCCTGCTACTTATACACTACAAGGTGTCGCAATAGAGTGCGTTGATGAGATCAGTGACTTGGGTGTGGCCATGGATGCTAGGTTGGACTTTCGTAGCCACGTAGTAAAGGTAACAAAAGCCGCTACTAGAATGCTAGGTTTTGTTATGAGATCTAGTTCTCAGTTTAGGGATCCTAGTGCAGCGCTTCGACTCTATACTGTATTTGTCCATAGCAAAATGGAATATGCTGGCATCGTATGGGACCCGTGGGAGCGGAAATATACGTTTATGTTGGAGAAAATACAACGCAAGTTTGCACGGTACCTTTACAAAAAGACATACGGGTACTACCCATTTCTGTATCCGTCGTTATTCGTGTCATTAATGGTGGGGTTGAACACTCTAGAGTTCAGACGTAAAATGCAGCTCATATTCCATTACAGTCTGCTTTTGCGCGGAAAAATCCAAAATCCCGCGACTCTCGAGAAGTTTCGGCTCCGTACCACTGCTAGAGTTCCACATCATCGATGCGCGCGTCTGCGTCCACCTCTGTTCACTTCCCTGCCGGGGCCAGGCATGGGCAGTGGGCACACAGAGCGGACGTAATGCTCCAACTGCCAGGGCCATTCAGATGATCAACGACACGCACTCGCGGCTTGGGCATGCTGACGTACTTTTCGACAAAATGACTAAAATATTAATTGACATTTACTATTATATAAGTTGTAAATATTAGTTAGGTTGATTTAAATTTATATTTCTATGTTTAATTAATAAAATTGAAATTATGAATTGTATTAGATTATAAAATGTTAGTGACTTGGATCTGAAATCTGTAAGCTAGCATTTATGAATAAATGAAATGAAATGAAATGCTGCTGAGATGATGGTGGAAGCCACAGGACTCCGTATCTGTTAATGAAACACATGTTTTATGATTTGATTATTCCTATTAGGGAGTAGGTGATTGGGTTTGACTTTGTGAGATAGATAGCATTGTCACTAAAAATAAAGAAAATAAAAATAAAAGTTAAAAAAAACTAAAAACCGACTTCAAAATGAAATTCACTCAAAAGTATGAAATAATATTATTATACTTAAATACACAACATCAACCAACTATAACGAAATCAAAGGTGTTAATAATTAAATTAGGGGCTTAAATTTTTTTTTGAGATCGGTGTCAGCAAACCATCGAATCTAAAACATTTGATACGTAAGTAACTGTGTGCTGGTACCGACCTCAAAAAAAAATTAAGTCCCAAATTTAAGACCTTTGATTTCGTTATTGTTGGTTGATGTTGTGTATTTAAGTATAATAACATTATTTCATACTTTTGAGTGAATTTCATTTTGAAGTCGGTTTTTAGTTTTTTTAAACTTTTATTTTTTGTTTGTAATGAACAGTGATACCTGTTGTCGTTGTGTGAAGGGACGGGCGTGGTGGTACGGAACTCTCGGAGCGCGAGTCCGACTCACATTGGCCGGTATTTTTCCTTTTAATTTACGGAACCCTAATAAAAAGAGGTATAACAACGTCAACATGAAAAATTTATGTGAACATTGAAATAAAATAGTTATTTATGATACAAGGGTTGTAAAAAAGTCAATAACAAACGAGTGACATTTGTGAGCCCGAGCCGCAGGAGTACTAATATATATACTGTGCCGCAGGCGAGGGTTTACCATTATCACGAGTTTGTTATTTCCTTTTACACCCATGTATCATACGAGGTTTTTCAATACAGTTGTGAGAAAATAGATAAAATAAAAAAACGACCGTGACAGAAATGGTAGAAATGGTAAAATACATGGGTAGGTACATACCTATCAAGGTTTCAGCAACATAAGTTAATTTTATTCGACTTGTGGCTTATTTAAAATGTCCGGGGAGTAATCTCACTTTGTTTTTTCTTATACATACACATAAGTATATTTTTTATTACATATATATTAACTTTTCTTATTTTTATTAGTTTTCACAACAAAAACATCTCAATTCAGTTTTACGAAAATTGCGCCATATTTTAGCTTGCACACGTACGCATGCGTAAGTTTTTTTCCCATTATTATAAATAGACTACAATACGGCTTGGGATACTTAACATCTTTGGTAAAGATGACCTATTCCTTAGTGTAACCGATTCCACTTCATTTATATATTTTTTCTCTTTTTTTCACAAAGATATAACCCAAAGTGAATTTAAACAGCTTGCGTTATTTACTAACTTCGGAGGAACTACCCATCTCTTTTAAAATCCTCCTTTCAAAAGTCTTAATAAATATTTTGTATCTTTGGTTGTTTTTTTTTGCTAAAAATGTCTTGTTGCTAGAAATGTCTTGTTCCTCCAAGCTAGAAATAAAAAAAAGTGGCAAAGTAAAAGAATGTATGCGGTAAAATCAATTTTGCGCACACTTGACTGGCATATAAAGGACCACTTTTCGAGCAACTGTATTGAAAAAAAACTATAACCCTACTAGGGAAAAGTATGTACCTATACAAGAGTTTCGCCTGAAATCATCGCCATTATTTTTCCATTCATTTGTGTTATTAGCTGTAGTCGCGAGCCCTATCGTAATATTCGTAATTTTTTTTATTATTATAAGTACCTACCATTCCAATCATACATTGTGGCTTGAGGCGGTGTCGCAACAACGCAGCAACATTTTGACGCGATTTTTTGAAATAGATGAAGGGGTGGGAATTGGCACAGACTCCTAATCAGAATAGCCAGATAAAGGTCCCGAGGAATTTGGAGTAAACTCATGTCTATGCTCGCGAGCCGCACTCACCCTCAAAGATGACTTATAAACAATGTCCACGCGGGCGAAGACGTGGGTGAAAGCTAGTACTTCAATGACTTATATATTATTTAGTACTTTCATTTTAAACGTTTGTGTCGTTTTTAAAAATTTCCTTTAAATGACGGCTTACCGGCGGCGGCCGGCGGCGGCGCGTGGTGGGAAGACTCGCTGAGAGGATAATGACGTTTATCTGGCTTGTGGTCTGGCTGGTAGGCTGCGCGCGGGCGGGGGCGCGGGGGCGCGGGGTGCAGCACGCGGCAGCGCTGCGGCACTCGGCGGCGACGGCGCGCGCCCCCGCGAGGCGCGCGTGCGACTCCTTCCCTCATTCGCAATCCGCACGCCGCCCGCCGCGCGCACACGCTCTCCATACGCGCTTCCGCACCGCACCGCACATTCACGCGCAAACTTTCGGTGCATGGCCTATTACTTAATTTACGGTTTTATCGAGTTCACGGCACAAAGATATCCGCCGAGTTTTTCAACTGCATTATTAACAACTTCGTGTAATTGATTACCTACCTACCTACCTAATAAAACTACGTACCTATCTGAAAGTGCAACAAGAAAGTGACATACTTCCGCCAATTCAGCGACTGTCAGGTGAGTGACCATGATCAATGACTTTTGCATTAAGTAAGCACGAGCACGAGCACGAGCACGAGCAGGGCAATGTTTAAATATAAACAACGAGGTCCGGAGTCCAGGGCCCGCCACGGCCGGCCGCCGGCTTCCCCGAGTTCCGGCCACCCGGCCACCCGGGCCCCCAGCCTCCCCTAGTCTGCTAGTGCTACCTGTGCCCACGCCTGTACAACATACTCGTAGCTATTTGGAAATGCTGAACATAATATAAAACTAAAATCCGACGTCCATTCGTATCAAATTTTGCATTATTATTTTTGGTATTTATTAATTTACAAGACACCGATTTTGATAAAATTCATATTTATATGGGACTAACTGAGAAGCATACCCTTCGAATAAGAAAGAATCATGAAAACCGGTTCACAATGTGCGGAGTGCGAAGATATCGCGTAACTACACATAAACATAACACACAGTCGAACTGAGAACCACCTCCTTTTTGGAAGTTCGTTGGAAATAAATCCACAGCTGTCCGTCCGTCGTTTAGTTCCACTAAATTTCTTGTTCTGTCGGACCATACGTCATGTCCATACATACATACATACAGTAGGTACACAGTACATACTCGGACATTATTCTCTGTCTATTCAGATCACAAAATTGTAATAATATCGGCACACCGCACACCGCACACATACTAGTAAGTATATACTCGTACGAATGACAGGCACGATTTCTCTGATTGAGAACAACAATGTCAATATTCTCGGACACATTTTGAATTAGTGTAGGTAAATGAGAACATGTTACGCCGCACTAAAATAGAAAAGGCCGTGATGTACCTGTGATATCCCTAGGGATATACTGTGTACCGGTGTGCCGGTGTACGGGTAGATAGTTGTACCAAAGATCTTTACATGTATGTATTGTGACACATAAACATTTCTTATTGTTATCGAGCGTGGCCGGGGGCCGTGCCGCCCTTTATAACTTTCATAACGAGGATCACCCCCCATTTCATCCCTCTTTTCCCAGATGAGGAGCACAGCCAGGGGGAACAGCTAAACTATTGGAAACAGAGAAATGCCGCCATAGCAAAAGTTGTTCATTGTGGAGTGCATTATTTAAAAACCGGCCAAGTGCGAGTAGGACTCGCGTAAAGTAGGATTCCGTAGTCTATTCAAAAAATAAATGAAGGTATATTTAAAAAACAAACAAAATTAGTTGTTAGTAGAACATTTTGTATGGAAAATCTATGAACTTTTTACAAATCCAACTGCACGTATGCCGACACACACACACACACACACACACTTGACCCTACCCGCTTAGTATTTCACAAACTAATCCCTGAATCAAAAAATGGTTTCAGCAAACTCTCAGTAATTTTAAAAAGACCTATTCATCGATATCCCACACGTGATGGTACGTCAACGATATCCCACACGTGATGGTACGTCAACGATATCCCACACGTGATGGTACGTCATCGATATCCCACACGTGATGGTACGTCAACGATATCCCACACGTGATGGTACGTCATCGATATCCCACACGTGATGGTACGTCATCGATATCCCACACGTGATGGTACGTCAACGATATCCCACACGTGATGGTACGTCAACGATATCCCACACGTGATGGTACGTCAACGATATCCCACACGTGATGGTACGTCAACGATATCCCACACGTGATGGTACGTCAACGATATCCCACACGTGATGGTACGTCAACGATATCCCACACGTGATGGTACGTCATCGATATCCCACACGTGATGGTACGTCAACGATATCCCACACGTGATGGTACGTCAACGATATCCCACACGTGATGGTACGTCAACGATATCCAGCACGTGATGGTACGTCAACGATATCCCACACGTGATGGTACGTCAACGATATCCCACACGTGATGGTACGTCAACGATATCCCACACGTGATGGTACGTCAACGATATCCCACACGTGATGGTACGTCAACGATATCCCACACGTGATGGTACGTCAACGATATCCCACACGTGATGGTACGTCAACGATATCCCACACGTGATAGTACGTCATCGATATCCCACACGTGATGGTACGTCAACGATATCCCACACGTGATGCTACGTCAACGATATCCCACACGTGATGGTACGTCATCGATATCCCACACATGATGGTACGTCAACGATATCCCACACGTGATGGTACGTCAACGATATCCCACACGTGATGGTACGTCAACGATATCCCACACGTGATGGTACGTCAACGATATCCCACACGTAATGGTACGTCATCGATATCCCACACGTGATGGTACGTCAACGATATCCCACACGTGATGGTACGTCATCGATATCCCACACGTGATGGTACGTCATCGATATCCCACACGTGATGGTACGTCAACGATATCCCACACGTGATGGTACGTCAACGATATCCCACACGTGATGGTACGTCAACGATATCCCACACGTGATGGTACGTCAACGATATCCCACACGTGATGGTACGTCAACGATATCCCACACGTGATGGTACGTCATCGATATCCCACACGTGATGGTACGTCATCGATATCCCACACGTGATGGTACGTCAACGATATCCCACACGTGATGGTACGTCAACGATATCCCACACGTGATGGTACGTCAACGATATCCCACACGTGATGGTACGTCAACGATATCCCACACGTGATGGTACGTCAACGATATCCCACACGTGATGGTACGTCAACGATATCCCACACGTGATGGTACGTCATCAATATCCCACACGTGATGGTACGTCAACGATATCCCACACGTGATGGTACGTCAACGATATCCCACACGTGATGGTACGTCAACGATATCCAGCACGTGATGGTACGTCAACGATATCCCACACGTGATGGTACGTCAACGATATCCCACACGTGATGGTACGTCAACGATATCCCACACGTGATGGTACGTCAACGATATCCCACACGTGATGGTACGTCAACGATATCCCACACGTGATGGTACGTCAACGATATCCCACACGTGATGGTACGTCAACGATATCCCACACGTGATGGTACGTCAACGATATCCCACACGTGATGGTACGTCAACGATATCCCACACGTGATGGTACGTCAACGATATCCCACACGTGATGGTACGTCATCGATATCCCACACGTGATGGTACGTCAACGATATCCCACACATGATGGTACGTCAACGATATCCCACACGTGATGGTACGTCAACGATATCCCACACGTGATGGTACGTCAACGATATCCCACACGTGATGGTACGTCAACGATATCCCACACGTGATGGTACGTCAACGATATCCCACACGTGATGGTACGTCAAAAAAAATATCCATGTAGGTACCTCCCCCCTAAAATATATATTTTTTCAATATTTTATTATACCACTTTGTCGTCTTAAGTATTATGTATTCAATTGAATTCAATATATTTATTCAAAATAGGTGCATATTACACTCTTTCTGATAGTCATAAAATAATAATAACAATGTCATTTGTGAAGAATCAAGAAATAAACAAATATTAGTTAATAACGTCAAAATTAAATATTTGATATACTTAAATCAGATTATGTTATTAGAACATGAAAATAATATGACACGAAAAGTTATACATAAAAATCATTGAATGCATTTAACAAGACTAGGCCAGTTTACACGGACAGCACCCAGTCACGAGTATAACGAGAGAGTCAGCCATCGCTCCCATCAACCATATTAGAGGGAAAGGAACGACCCGGCTCCCGATGCGCCACCATCCGCACGAATGCACCACTCATGTCAATGCTAGGATAAAAATATTTATTATAAGAAGTACTACACTTGTCATGTCTCATCGCTTCCACGTCAATTCTTAGGTTGGTCATCATTTTATTACTATTAAACATGATTAGTAGTGTTGTAATACCTGTGATAATAATATTGGTGTTGTTGTCTACCCTACATTTTTACCGACTTCAAACAGGAGGAGGTACTAAGTTCGACTCTATATTTTTTTTAAGTTTGTTCACCGATTTTTCCGTCAATGGTGGACCGATGTTCAAAATTCTTTTTTCATTCGAAAGAGTATACTCCCGAGGGGGTCCCATTGTCACCAAGTCATGATCTGATGATGCGATCCCAGGGAAATCGAGAGCAACCCTCAAATTACTCATTACGTAGGCACTTATTTTGTGATTCATATGTTTTCTAAAGCTTTTAAAATATTTGCGTCTGTTAGTCATCATCTCATGTTGATAAGCTGATGAAGGAAGGTACAACTCCTTAACGGTTAGGAGTTTGACAAATTCTTTCAATATTATACATCCCTACTAATATTATAAATGCGAAAGTAACTCTGTCTGTCTGTTACGCTTTCCCGCAAAAACTACTGAACGGATTTGGCTGAAATTTGGTAAGTAGACAGATTAGGACCTGGATTAAGACATAGGCTACTTTTTACCACGCTCGCGAGCCGCTTGCGGCTCGCGCACTGCGCACCCTCGAAAAGTCATAGAAACGTGGTCCACGCGGGTGAAGCCGCGGGAAACAGCTAGTAGATATATACGTAGTTATGCATAGACCGATAGGTTGTATTCTTTCAGGTTATTCAGATGAGCTTAAGATGGACGATTAACTCCATAACTTTCACGGTATGGAGTTAAATCGTCCATCATCATCTGCTGAGATGATGATGGAAGCCACAGGACTTTGTATCTCTTAATAAAACACATGTGTTATGATTTGATAATTCCTATTGGTGAGTAGGTGATTGGGTTTAACGTTGTTAGATAGCATTATCACAAAAATAAAGAAAATAAAAATAAAAGTTCAAAAAACTTAAAACCGACTTCAAAAAAGTGATTGGGTTTAACGTTGTTAGATAGCATTATCACTAAAAATAAAGAAAATAAAAATAAAAGTTTAAAAAACTAAAAACCGACTTCAAAATGAAATTCACTCAAAAGTATTAAATAATAATATTATACTTAAATACACAACATTAATCAACAATAACGAAATCATAGGTAGGTACGAATTAAATTAGGGGCTTAAATTTTTTTTAAGGTCGGTGTCAGCAATGCCATCGAATCTAAAACATTTGATACGTAAGTAACTGTGTGCTGGACCGACCTCAAACAAAATTTAAAGCCCCTAATTTTATTCGTACCCACCTTTGATTTCGTTATTGTTGGTTAATGTTGTGTATTTAAGTATAATAATATTATTTTATACTTTTGAGTGAATTTAATTTTGAAGTCGGTTTTTAGTTTTTTTAAACTTTTATTTTTTGTCATTTAAATATTCGGATGTCTTATAATAACCTTTTTTACAAAGATGTAAGTATACCTATGCCAATTTACAGCTTTCTAGTGCTAATAGTACGTAGTAATATTCAGTATTCTTTGCCAATCGGTGCTAATATAGTCTCTGAGCTAAGCCGCGAACAGATGGACAGACAGACAGACCTGTGGTTCCTTGTTGACTTCGGAACCCTAAACAAAAACAATATGTACATAATATACAGTGTGTAACAAAGTTGGTGTTGGTTCCGCTAGCCTTAGCCGGGGCGGGGCTTCTCTCATCAAACTGAACAACTTTTGTTCTGTAAGTTTGCTGAAATCGCAATATTTTTTTTTAACTATATATATATATATATATATATATATATATATATATATATATATATATATATATATATATATGTCAAGGGTGAGGTTAGGTTAGGTTATGGATGGCCTCGTGGTTCACGTCCTTAACTATTTCGGTATTGGGCGTCGAAATAACAATGCAGCTATATCACAGAGGTTCTTCTTCAATAGTCTTGATCATTTGGTAATCGAAATTGTACAGGATGCCTTGGATAACAATGGATGCAAACGCGGTGATCACAGCGATGGCGTGACACGTCCGTTTTGCTCACAGATCACCAATACTTGTGTTCTGCTCGACGCTCCGTCAAAAAGTGTCTGCTCCGAGACTGACGTCCAGCTAATGTGGCTTCTCCACAGATCTAATAAATTCTCAACTCAGTGTGGCAGCAAAAACAGCCTTCCGTTAATACATCATCTTTGCTACCACAAACGATCGTCTCACGAGTACAAGCGATCGTCACGCCACCACCGGTTTCACCCAGGTACTAATACCTGACGTTTGATCCAAACAAAGTGTAACTACGTAAACTTATCTCGAGCTGGTATTGGTCGCGTTTTCAATGACACTCCGACACGGCCATCCTGCGAGTCACACGTCCTCGGGTGACTAACCTGAAAAAGAAAAGGGTAACCAGTAGATTCCATTTCGTTCGGCCAATCCTGTCCTTCATTAGGAAGGTCCACAGCTCAAGGAATAAATGCAACACTAATAATGTGAAGCTTTAATTCAAGACTACAATCATGGTAATGACATATTTTAACAGTCTCAAAAAAACCAAAATAATTTCACTCTCGTAAACTAAATAAACCTCAGCATTAGCATCGTAACTCAAACAATCTCAAATCAGTTTAGGTCTCCAAGGTAAATCACAGCTGCAAGGCTTGAAACCTTACAACCATTTACAACTTTTAGGGGCACAAAGAACGGAACATAATCATCATCGCAAATCGCAAGCGACGGAACACCAGAACTAAACATCACCACATCCGGGTGGCGGGACACCACAAAGAATCATCATCACTAACGCCAAGCGACGGAATACCAATCAGTCATCATCACCAGTCCAGGTGACGAAACACCATCACCACCAATCTAGGCAGTGGAACACCATCATCACCAATACAGGCGACGGAATACCATCATCACCAATCTAGGCAATGGAACACCATCATCACCAATACAGGCAATGGAACACCATCATCACCAATACAGGCGACGGAATACCATCATCACCAATCCAGGCAATGGAACACCATCATCACCAATACTGGCGACGGAATACCATCATCACCTATACAGGCGACGGAATACCATCAACAGTTTTAGCCGGTAAACGGGATACTTCTTTTTTACAAAAACACGAATGTACCTGCTACACATCATGACAGAACGAGTCTGACAAAACAAGCAGCAGCCAATTCATGCAAACATATAGCGCCATTCAGCACTCTTCATTTACCGCTGAAACATGTTGGAATACTTCAGTACTACACACAAAAATAAACGATAAAGAAAAAATTACAACTGTACACAATTGATTGAGTTACGATCTGTCAATACAATTAACATTGAAAGGTAGACGCCTCTGCACCAGATTCATCGTCAACATCCGGAGGCAAATAACCTTCGGACATACTACGTAAACGGTCATGGGCATACTTGTAACTTCGTCTCAAATTCAAAGCTTGTAATTTGTATCTGTCACCTTCTAAGACCTCTACGACCCTGAACGGCCCTCGGTATTTGGGATCTAACTTGGTTTGGTTACGCACCTTATTTTGTATCACCACAACAGTCACCCATCTTGGCAACTCTGGGCCACCTCCATCCGGTGCCCAAACAAACAACAGTCACCCTACCTGGCGACTCTTGGACCACCTCCCTCCGGCGGTGTCCAACCACATTATCGCATTTATCCAGCGATCTCGAACTTCACCTAATTTTGGTAATTGCCAACATCACCTCCCCGGTGATACGCATGCAAGCCAAACGCACGCCACACACAATTGTGGCCGCACAGCAACGAGAAAATAACTCGGTGTTTTACGCCTACGTCTACGAATGGCTGAGGCTATTGGCATCCAGTTGCGAAAAATTGTTTACGTCTAAGGTTCAAAATACAAACTAGTGAACGTTAAAATCACGGTCAAGTACAAAAGTCCTTACTCTGCACTAGTAGATGGTCGAGGTTTAGTCTCTCCGTCATCAATTCTGTCCAAGTCAATAATACTGTCACTATCGGGCATTTAACGTAATCTGTCGTAAGCGTATTTGTTGGTCAGATTAGACGTTAACGCTTTAAAGACATAACGGTCATGCTTCTCCATTTGTAACAACGCAAAGTTAGGTAACTTGTGAAACTAAGCTATAGTTTAGAAATCAGCCACTGGCGCCGCCCCAGAGCAGTACACCAACCCATCTCTTCCCGAGGGTTCCACAAGAAGTGACTAAGGGACCAAAAATCTCAGGATCAGCAGCATCCTTCACGCTTATTCTGTATCGACAACCCGCCTGCTTAACGTAGCGTTTTTTTTTTTTGTTTTTTTTTTTTACAATTGGTGAAACCGCTCCAACATGGGGGAGGCCCATTTCTATTATCACATCAGCAGCAAGCTGATTAACAACTCCTGTCATATGATGCGTTACTCTCCGTATTATCACTAGTCTTTTGTCGTGCTTCACTTAGATAAAATTACAGCCTGTGTGTGTAATCGAAAAACATGACATTTAGAGGTTAAGCTACTTTACACGTACCTAGAAGCAACTCCAGGAGGCTGTACCTCGTAACTCGGTTAACCCAACAGTTCGGTTCTTACCAAATGATCACCATGTAGGGACTTGTAACGTGAAATCTCATTACTATACTCTAAGGAAGTGAGCATATTTTAAAGGACACTTAACTAAGAGTACCAACGTTTAAACGTACTAAGATTCACCTGACCGTTGCCACGCGCCTAAAGCGTTTATGAACGTAAGTTCAAATACAAGGGGGCATTACGTAGATCGAATGACACGTGGACGTATTTGAACAGAGGTTACAAAATCAGTCATTTCGATTTAATAGGTAAAGAATGCACCTGATGTAACCACTAGCTATGCCTGACGTGGTGAAATAGTGACCACCTATGAAGTCAATCGATGTTCCAAGCTATCAGAGGAAGCAATTTCCGTTCAGGCATGTTGTTATCATTTTTTTTCACGGTTATCAACACTTGCGTTCTATGCTATCCTTTTTCTTTACCAGCATGATAAGGCCGTCAAAAAGGGAAAGCTTCGGGGCTTATGACATTCGCAGCCTCCAGCCCATGAATCCTGTATCATCATCACATCAGCCGTAAGACGTTCATCACTGCACTCCGCATACTACCCTGTTATTATTCTTTTTTTTTTTTTTTTACAATTGGTAAACAAAATATTTTATTGGGGTCCCCGAAATTAATCTACCTTCATAGGGTCTACACGATAGCGGGGCATTAAGGATGCCCTCGACAAATTTATCACGAAAGCTATTAAAAATAGGCAACAACTTTGGCCTATGCTCAATGAGAATATCAGTCCCAATACTACGAAAGCTAATAAAGGTTTTTTTTTTTTACTCCATGTAAAAATGACAGTCTCAATATTATAAAAGCTTAAAGGGGTTTCAATACTTTCAATCTTGGTTTAGGTTTGTATAACCGAAACTAGTTAACTAAATGAATCATCATATTTACAATGAGTCCTCTTTTTAAATCTTCCGTTCAATCACGACGTTGTGTCACAAGTAAAAATCCGAAAGCATGTGAAAGAGTACTTTCCACAAGGCATCATTTTAGCTGCTAATGCAATCACTACTAGAAGGGTAAGGGACTAACTACTCTATTCGCATCCTTACCGACAGTCAAGCTGTTTTGTTATTGACAGACTCGTTTAAGAATACCGTCAATCCTAGATTTAAAATATCTGAACCGATCATAATATTGTTGGCACGTATTGTTGTACGTAGGTTGGAACGTAGGTACTCGTTTGGCATAACAAAAAAATAAAAATTCTGAATGATTCCCGTCAATACTACCCTCACTCAATATTTGTTCTGTACAGTAAACGTGAGCGTTGCCTATAAAAGTCAATCGTGCGTTTGTACTGAACACACTCCCGAAAGTCTATACACGAAACTTTCTTTAACGAGAGAACACTCAGTACCACCACAGATTAGGTAACAGTACTACGTTCGTACTAGTACCACTATCAAAACAAAAGGGGTACGACTCACCGGATTTTCGTAGCTCCGCGTATACCACGAACTTCGCAGACGCCGCTCGAGTGCCTCTCTGCCGCTGCTAGCGCAGCCCACGTTGTCACCTCATTCCAACGGTCGTTCCGTAAGGGAGATGTCGACAGTTGAGCGCCGTGCACGTGGATTAGCTTCCGGTATATTCCGGTTGAATGCTGGCAATATGATTGCAGCAGATGTAGTCGATGGTGCTTGCATAGCCTCAATCAATCGCAGCATGTTCTGGTTCTGTAGCACGAAGAATTGTTGCCAGTGGTTTTTATTTCGCTGCTCCATTATCATTTTTCACATTTTCCCGTCGTTGTCCACTTGTTGCGAGCGCAGGGAACTATCCAACTTCTGATGTCAAGGGTGAGGTTAGGTTAGGTTATGGATGGCCTCGTGGTTCACGTCCTTAACTATTTCGGTATTGGGCGTCGAAATAACAATGCAGCTATATCACAGAGGTTCTTCTTCAATAGTCTTGATCATTTGGTAATCGAAATTGTACAGGATGCCTTGGATAACAATGGATGCAAACGCGGTGATCACAGCGATGGCGTGACACGTCCGTTTTGCTCACAGATCACCAATACTTGTGTTCTGCTCGACGCTCCGTCAAAAAGTGTCTGCTCCGAGACTGACGTCCAGCTAATGTGGCTTCTCCACAGATCTAATAAATTCTCAACTCAGTGTGGCAGCAAAAACAGCCTTCCGTTAATACATCATCTTTGCTACCACAAACGATCGTCTCACGAGTACAAGCGATCGTCACGCCACCACCGGTTTCACCCAGGTACTAATACCTGACGTTTGATCCAAACAAAGTGTAACTACGTAAACTTATCTCGAGCTGGTATTGGTCGCGTTTTCAATGACACTCCGACATATATATAAATAATTCTATTCTGTATAATTCTTTTTTCATTTGAAAGAGTATACTCTCGAGGGGATCCCAGGTAAATCGAGGGCAACCATTTAAAAATAATGAAAAGTTTGAATTTTAAAGGCACTAATTACGTAATTATATATATATACAGTCGAACTTAGTACCTCCTCCTTTTTTGAAGTCGGTAAAAAGTACAAATAAATGGTAATAAATCAAGGGGTTCATGGGTAAAGATGGGAATATGTCCCATAGTCATCAAGTCAGGGGCTCCCATTGTCATCAAGTCAGGACCTGATTATGGGATTCCAGGGAAATCGAGAGCAACCCTCAAATTACTCATTACGTAGGCACTTATTACGTAATTCATATGTTTTCTAAAGCTATTAAAATACTTGCGTCTGTTAGTCATCATCTCATGTTGATAAGCTGATGTAGGAAGGTACAACTCGTTAACGGTTAGCAGTTGCAGGAAAATTCTTCTTAATGTTATACATAGATATATACGTAGGTATGCATAGACCGATAGTTGTATTCCTTCAGGTTATTCAGATGAGCTGATGATGGACGATTTAACTCCTTCACTTTCATGCTGCTGAGATGATGATGGAAGCCACAGGACATTGTATCTGTTAATGAAACACATGTATTATGATTTGATAATCCCTATTGTGAGTATAGGTGATTAGATTTAACGTTGCTAGGTAGATAGCATTACCACTAAAAATATTGAAAATAAAAAAAAGTTTAAAAAAAATTAAAACCAAAATGAAATTCACTCAAAAGTATTTAATAATACTATTATACTTAAATACACAACATTAACCAACAATAACGAAATCAATTCGGGTACGAATTAAATTAGGGGCTTGAATTTTTATTTGAGGTCGGTGCCAGCACACAGTTACTTACGTATTAAATGGTTTAGATTCGATGGTTTGCTGACACCGACCTCAAAAAAAATTTTAAGCCTCTAATTTAATTTGTACCCGCCTTTGATTTCGTTATTGGTGGTTAATGTTGTGTATTTAAGTATAATAATATTATTTCATACTTTTCAGTGAATTTCATTTTGAAGTCGGTTTTAAGTTTTTTTAAACTTTTTTTTATTTTCTTTTAAACATTCAGTCTGTCAAATGCTAAACACATATACCATACATTTCATTATGAAATGCAAGTGGAGGACATTTCGCATATTTAGGGTTCCGTACAAAAAAACGGAACCCTTATAGGATCACTCGTGCGTCTGTCTGTCTGTCCGTCCGTCTGTCACAGCCAATTTGCTCCGAATCTACTGGACCAAATTAAGTGAAATTTGGTAGGATGGTGTAATCGTATGACCCAAACACAGATGTGCAAAGTAAATAAATATTTTTTTTTTAAATAAGGGTCATTTGCGGGGGACAAATTAGGAAATTAAAAAAAGTTTTGAAAACCTTAGTGTGTCATATATCAAATGAATGGTATAATCAAACATAAAATGCCTGAATACCTGCACAATAAACTCACTTGGTCTGCTGCTGGCCATCGCTACAACACTAAGGCCTCTGCCTATCTCCTTTGTGTTCCACGGCATAGGTCCTCTGCATTTCGTGGAAGCTTTAGGTATCTAGCCACGAAATGCTGGAACAACTTACCTCCTCCTGTCCGCGATGTACAAAGTTTGTTCTCTTTTAAGGGAAAGTATCGCGAGTATCTCCTTGATTTGCAAAGATCAGAGTAACTACTTACTACATAATAATCCTTTTTATTTAATATACCTAACCTTATAAATTGTACTTTAGTATGATATATTGATATTCTTTATACCTATTAATACTAGTTTTTATCAGCGGCTTCGCTCGCATGGGTATCGTTTTTGTGACTATCTTTGAGGTTGAGTGGTGCGCGAGCCGCAAGCGGTTCGTGAGCGTAGTGTCATTCGGGAAAGTGTAGCTTGCTACTGGTGAAAATATTTTCAAATCGGTTCAGTAGTTCCAGAGATTACTTACTACAAACAAACTTACAAACTTTGCCTCTTTGTAATATTATTGTAGATTAAGTACCTACCTTTATATATTTATATCTTTATTTATTACACATACTTATGCTCAGCTATTTACTAACATACTAGGCATACATACAATCGCACACAGTTGTACCTATTTAGTTTTACAACGATGTAATTTGTTCGTTCTTGTACCTCTACTTTTAAAAAATATCATTTTTTATTGTTTCTATTTTAATTTATTAAATTTATTTGTAACATGTTGTGAAGAGCGTGCGTTCGTTCGCCGAACCGGTTTCTGGCAGAATAACGGCGCTGCAGAGTATACTGCAGCATATGCTGAGTCAGTACCGTTTTGGTGCACAGTACAGCTATTTTTTTATAGTTTATTTCTATTGTTTGTAAATTGTACCTGGAAATTGTTGTACTGTGCTCTAAATAAAAGTTTTTCTATTCTATTCTATTCTATTCTATTCGTTATCATATTTTTGTTTATCTTGTAAAATAAATAGTTTTGATTTTATTTATGAAAGAAGACAAAAATTTACCATTCCTGAGCCTAAAATAAAAAAAAATACAAAATACATTTCATTGCTTTTAGATTACAGGAAAACCTACAAGAATTCTATCAATTGAAAATAAAGTGGTAAACTCAATATAATACGTTCACTTACGGAAAATAGTTCTAGTCATAATATAAAATAGTCTATCGATGTTCTACAGGATTCATTTCGGAGAGTATGTCCTGGAGCTTCACGACCTCATTCCCCCTCTCCATTTTATCATCGGACGACCAGGTGCGAAGGGCGATTTTACCCCTTTGTCGTTGATTTTCCACCTTTACGCACGAAGCGTTTTGCTCCTTCGTTCAATACGCGAACGGGCAAGGAGTGGAATTCCCTGCCGACGTCTGTATTCCCCGATTCGTATAATTTAGGAATCTTTAATACGAGAGTGAATAGGCACTATTTGAGCTTACGTGTTACATCCTCGGCTGCATCGGCACTTACCATCAGGTGAGGTGCAGCCAAAAGCACAAATTTTTTTATAAAAAATAAAAGAAGTTCATTAAAACACCACTAGATAGCGCTAGTCGTAGTTAACTGTATGGATTTCTGCTCTCACTTATGGCAACTAGTATCTCGTCTGTGCTTATAGGACGGATCGGCTCGTTACCAGCTAGTTGCCTTGGGTTCTATCGACCGACGCGCTAGAAGACTCATTGGCAACGAGGAACTTGTATCAAACAGGCTCCAAAGCCTCGAGCATCGCCACAAAGTCGCCTGTCTATCGGTGTTCTACAGGATTCATTTCGGAGAGTGTGACCTGGAGCTTCACGACCTCATTCCCCCCTCTCCATTTTATCATCGGACGACCAGGCACAGAGGGCGGTTCCACCCCTTTGACGTCAATATTTAACCTTTACGCACGAAGCATTTTGCTTCTTCGTTCATCATGCGAACGGCCAAGGGGTGGAATTCCCTTTCAGCGTCTGTATTCCCCGATTCGTATAATTTAGGAATCTTCAAGACGAGAGTGAATAAGCACTATTTAAGCTTGCGTGTTACATCCTGCACTGCATCGGCACCTATCATCGGGTGAGGTGCAGCCAAACACACATTTAAATTTTTAGTAAAGAAAAATGAAAAATAACTGGCGTCTTACTGTGAGGATTTCAAATGTGATATTTTGTATTTGACTTTGGCATTACGGAACCCTCTCCATGCGAGTTCATCTCGCACTTGGCCGGTATTTTTAAGATAAATTTAGTTTCGTGGGACTAAGGTAAGTGGCAGATTTTTGGTTTTGTTTCATTTCAACTATCCATCCTATCAATTGGATAATAAAATGTTCTATAATAAAAAAAAAACATAAAAGCCATATCTCCGAACCTATCAAGATTTTTTATTTTTTTTAATACTTTTGTTATTTTTTCTAAAGTTGAGATCAGGGTCCTAAAAGCGTTTTTTGCTATCTCTTTTAAGTTGAAGTTAAGCTGGGGCAAGGACAATCGGTTCAGGTGGGGGTTCCCGGGTGGGTCGGACTCTGAGCTCCGGTGTAGCTTCGGTGCTCCACAAAATGGCCCATCTGATTGAATGTCCAATGTACCCCAACACCTGCAACACCTGCACTCGATAGCGCCGCCGCTAGGGTGGCCATACTGGGCAGGAGAGACATGACTCGTCGTCCACACGAAAGAAGAAGAAGTAAAAAGCTGACATACTCGTACCTACGAGTATGTACTGACTGAGGGACTTGTTTTGAAAAGTTTGTCACGAATGTGCGAGTGGAGACTGCGGGGCGAGGGGCGAGGGCGAGGGGGAGGGACATGCAACGTCGTCACTGTCTTGACACTCAAACTCAACAGGAGATTTTGCAGTATCTATATATTATATAAAAACCGGCTAAGTGCGAGTGAGAACCGCACACATAGGGTTCCGTACCATCATACTAGATGGCGCTAGTTTCTTACTAGATCTCGTTCAAACCAATTTTCGGTGGAAGTTTGCATGGTAATGTACATCATATATTTTTTTTAGTTTTATCATTCTCATATTTTAGAAGTTACAGGGGGGGGGAGGACACACATTTTACCACTTTGGAAGTGTCTCTCGCGCAAACTATGCAGTTTAGAAAAAAATAATATTAGAAACCTCAATATCATTTTTAAAGACCTATCCATAGATACCCCACACGTATGGGTTTGATGGAAAAAAAAATTGAGTTTCAGTCCTAGTATGAGGAACCCCCATAATTTATTGTTTTTTTTCTAGTTTTGTGTGAAAATCTTAATGTGGTTCACAGAATACATCTACTTACCAAATTTTAAAAGTATAGTTCTTATAGTTTCGAAAAATAGCGGCTGTGACATACGTACGGACAGACAAACATGACGAATCCATAAGGGCTCCATTTTTTGCCATTTGGCTACGGAACCTTAAATATAAACTCCTATTTCTTCTGGTCATCGCAATACGCGTGAACGGCTGGACCGATTTCGCTAATTCTTTTTTTTTTGAGTTTGTTATTGTCACGAGAAGGTTTTTATGTAGGGTACAGTAGGGTAGTGTAGGGTTGTGTACTATAGTGTAGTGTAGTTTAGTGAAGTGTAGTGTAGGGTAGGGTAGTGTAGTGTAGTGTAGGGTAGGGTAGGGTAGGGTAGGGTAGGGTAGACTAGGTTAGTGTATTGTAGTGTAGTGTAGGGTAGGGTAGTGTAGGGTAGGGTAGGGTAGTGTAGGCTAAGGTAGTGTAGTGTAAGGTGGTACGAAGTTCGCCGGGACAGCTAGTCAATAATAAAAAGTAACTTCTTAAATATCTGAAAACCGTACTTATACAGGGTGTAACAAAATTGGTGCAGGTCCCGTTAACTGGGGGTTCTACTCATCATACTGAACAACTTTCCCCAAGGAACCCATAGTCAATTCTCAAAATAAAAAAAGGGACCCTCCATACTAAAATGTACAAAATCGGTCAATCAGCTGATCGATATGTATGAAGAGTAAAAAAAAATTTTTACGTTTTCAGCAAAGTCGTAGAACAAAAGTTGTTCAGTATGATGAGTAGAAGCCCCAGTTAACGGGACCTACACCAATTTTGTTACACCCTGTATAACTCGTTCATTAATTTTTAATTTGTACTAATCAAATCACAATAGTTATTTATTATACAATAGAGCAAAGTTGCTTTTTAACCGCGTGCTCAATTTTGATGACCGAGCAAGTAAAGGTTTCTAAAACTCGCTGCGCTCGTGATTCAAAACTTAGAATCCTGTGCGTTAGCGAGGGAATCAAAAGAGCACGAGGTGAAAAATCTTTGCACTCGAGTGCAACACGTAACTTTTCATTCCACCTCAGCGAGGAAATGACAAAATGCAAAAAAAAACATTTGCGAATTACAAACAGTTTCAGTCAATTCTGTTGGCGTCAAATAAACTTCCTCGTCGCTATAATCACTCATTTCAGGTTTTTCACTTGTTTTCAAGTTTCTTGTTTTTTTTTTGTTCGCCCTTTTAGGGCAGGCTAAGGCTCATTGGCCATGCCGCCTAGTCTTCAGTATATGTTTTTCAGTAGTAATAATTTTTAGAATTCACGTCTTCAGTAATTTTCAGTATATTTTTCAGATTACGTAGTCAAAAGCTCATTATATTGTTCAAATCCAGATGTCCAGTCCATTTTTTTTTGTTTTCAATATCATTGTTTCCTTACATTTTTCTCCTGTCAATCTTTCTAAGTGTTCAGTAACTTTTCAGTCTTCAAGATCACTGTTTCTTCACGTTCACATCATATCATTGTCTATAAACTAACCTAACCTACATACTCTAGCAAAATGATAGCATTTTGCTAAAGCTTGCTCGGACTTCTTGTGGGAAGTCGAAACACAGTATACACACTTTTATTTCATTATCCTACACAAGAAACACATAAATGATACTTCGCTGATAGATACACTATCAATATTATACATCAAAAACCACTAAATGTAATTTTTCGGATAATAAAAGAAAAATTACAAACTGAACGCTACAAATTCCCGCCAAAAAGTCCTCAAGTTTCTTGTTTTTAATCTTAGGTTTTAACAATATAACGTGAAAAGAAAATGGCGCGAGCAAAGCAAATAAAAAAAAAAGTACACCAAGAAGGTTCCGAGTCTGAGTTTTTAACAAATTAAAAAAGTTTGTATGATAAATTCGGCACCATGGAGGTAGAATTAAATAGGTTTATTAATGTTTTGAATTCACAAACTTAGTGCACACGATGTTCTAAATTCAATTTACTTTTTCCCCTCAAGCGAATAAAAACGGCTTTTGCACTCAGATATCGAAGAGCAAAAATACAATTTCCGAGATGGAGGGATGAAAAATTAGTTTTTTATAAACTATATATTTGTGACATCACGTCTAGGTATCACGAATAATTTAAGACAGAAGAAACATAGGTAGGTAGCTGATTCCACTTACACTAAAAATGAAAAATAAAAAAACTAAACCCCGACTACGCAAAAGTATGAAAACAAGAGTTTCCCGCCTAAAATCAGCCCTTATTTTTCCCTTCATCTGAGTTATGGGCGCAAACCATTTTTTTTCATAGGGTTGCGACTCCGGCTATTATTACCCCAGATGAAGGGAAAAATAAAGGCTAATTTCAGGCGGGAAACTCTTGTTTTCACACTTTTCCGAAGTTGGGTTTTAGTTTTTATATTATTATTAAGTATTGAATATTTAAAAGAAAATTCACCTATGAAATCCGGCATGTTGATTTTTTTATAATTATGCTATACCTACATATATTCCTATGACCCGCGGAGTGATTGCACAAATCCAAAGACACCACATTTGTCAAGATCGGTTAAGTGGTTTAGGAAATACTAGGGAACAGATGAACATACATACATTCATACTAGATATGGGCCGACTATGACTTTGGCCGACTAGCCGACTAGCCGACCAGTCGGTTGTAACATTGCCGACTAATTGGCCGACTATTCTGCCAAGCCGATCATTGCTTTCGGTGGAGTTCGGGTGATATCGATAACATTCGTGGTGTTTTGTTGACAGCTGAGTGGCTTGCGCGCCCGCCGTGCGGACCAGTGTGACCATATGCGGCACTTACCTGCCTTTTTGTTAGGATTGGCCCTTTAGCCATTTTTTATGGCAAATATAATAGGTATTTCTCATAGGTACACTTTTAAAGATCAATAATTTTGTTCACAGCTGTAAGTTGTTCTAACTGAAATGAAAATCTTACTTAAGAGTTTATTTTGTACTAGCTTTTGCCCGCGGCTTCACCCGCGTGGACATCGTTTTTGTAACTGACTAAGAGGGTGCGCGGTGCGCGAGCCGCAAGCGGCTCGCGAGCGTGGACATAAATTTTCTCCACATACCTCGGGAACTATATCAGGATATGCTTATTAGTAAATCGTGTCATTTCCCACCCCCTCAATCATCTCGGTGCAAAAACCACACGATCCATTGTTCCGTTGCGAAGTTAATTAACCAAAAAAGAGTATATTTTCAGTTCCCTCGTGAATTGCATCGGGCTATGCTATTTTCACGGGATAAAAAGTAATATATGTCCGTCCTTGTGACACAGGCTACCTGCATGTCAAATTTCATTAAGATTGTTCAAGGCGTTGAAGCGTGAAAAGGTAACAAACAAACACATTTTCACATTTATAATATTAGTAAGGATTTTATTTTTTAATGTTAATCAAACACAGAAGAAGAGTTCCGACTACTTAGATTGTTTATTATTCATCATATCAGCCGAAGGACGTCCACTGCTGGACTTAGGCCTCCCCCAAGGATTTCCATGACGACCGGTTCTGCGCTGCCCGCATCCAGTGGCTTCCCGTGACCTGCACCAGGTCATCGGTCCACTGAGTGGGAGGTCTGTCTACGCTACGTTTTCCGGTGCGTGGTCGCCACTTGATAACCTTTCCTGCCCCAACGGCCATCGGTTCTACGAGCTATGTGCCCCGCCCACTGCCACTTAAGTTAAGCAATTCTGAGAGCTATGTCGGTTACTTTGGTTATCCTACGGATCTCCTCGTTTCTGATTCGATCACGCACAAAAACTCCGACCATAGCACGCTCCATTGCCCTTTGGGTGACTTTGAGCCTTCTTATGAGGCCCATAGTAAGCGAACATGTCTCAGTTCCGTATTTCATCACTGGCAACACACACTGCTCGAAGACTTTGGTCTTAAGACACTGCGGTATCTGGGACGTAAAGATATTGCGAAGCTTCCCGAACGCTGCCCAGCCGAGTTGGATTCGACGGTTGATCTCTTTCTCGAAGTTGGACCTACCTAACTGGACTGTTTGTCCCAGGTACTCATATTCCGGACGTTTGACATAAATTACGTCTTGTCCATGTTCATTGCCGAGGCCATCGAGCATTGTGCCTAAGTCGTCCATAGTCTCAGCCATGACCACGATATCGTCAGCGAATCGAAGGTGGTTAATGTACTTGCCGTTGATATTGATGCCGAGTTCAACCCAGTCCAAAAGCTTAAAAACATCTTCCAGGGTGGCGGTGAACAGTTTCGGAGATATAACGTCTCCCTGTCTCACCCCTCGCTGCAACTGGATAGGTTTCGAGTTTTGATCCTGGAGGCCAACCGACATGGTGGCGTTTTCATGCAAACACTTCAGTACCTCGATATATCGATAGTCAATTTGGCACCGCTGGAGTGACTGTAATAGAGCCCAAGTTTCGACCGAATCAAAGGCTTTCTCATAGTCCATGAACGCCAAGCATAGTGGCTGATTGTACTCTTCGGTCTCCTGTATAATCTGCCGCAGCGTATGTATGTGGTCTATTATGGTACTAAAGCCTTTTCGGAAACCGGCTTGTTTCGGGGAGGCTGAAAGTCGCCAAACCTGCGTGCGAGACGATTCGTAATGACTCTCGAAAACAGCTTGTAGACATGGCTCAGAAGGTTAAGAAGTTAATTATTATAATTTAATTAATAATTACTTTATATTACTTAAATTTAGAATTATTTTGTGTTCAAATTATAGTTAGTAATGTATGTACCTCACTACCTAGTGATTTGAGTTCCATATTTTACCAAAGCAAGAGTTCCTATGATGACTATTGTTGATTCTAAAATAAATATTGTTAATTTAATAGTAATAACATTTTAATGGTCCTAAAGCACACTCTGGACACTTTATACAATGGGCCAGAAATTACATTTCAAATAAGGAATGACGGAACAAACAAAATGGCGGCAAAATCCTATACGTTCGACAACCAAACTGTAACCAATCTGTCAAAATCTGGATGACGAGGGGGTGAAGTCGCAATCTAGAGAGCAGCAGAGAGTGTCCATACTGTATATTAGTACTAATAGTATATTATTAGTATATTAGTTTGCCTAAAAACTAGTCGGGCCGACTAGTCGGCAGTTTTGCCGACTAATCGCCGACTACAGATATGGCCGGATAGGCGGCTTTGCCGACTAATCGCCGACAACAGATATGACCGGATAGGCGGCTTTGCCGACAACAATCGGTACAACTCTTATACATAAGTATAATATACATAGACTGTCAAAACATTACCCTCCTTTTTTCGTAGTCGGGTAAAAAGTATAAGTAAGGAGGTACATAAATTAAAATTCATGGCAAACTGTATAAATAACAGGCAGGTATATTCTTACTAACCCGGGAGTGATATTTACATAACAATTCAAAAGATTTCAATTATAAAATGCATACAATTTTACACTAAGACCATACTAAATCGCAATAACAATACATACTCAATATTTTCGAAATTCAATAGCAATTTGCCGTCACGAGGAAGTACATATCCATGTGTATATATTTTAAGCATTTTAGCCATCGTAAGCATGAAGTAGACAGTCATTTGGCATAGTCATAGTCCTGTACAAACACAGGTATAGGTACTTACCTAGATACTCGTACCAGTGGACTCATAATGCGAAGGTGGGTTCTATCTTGTCCAGTCCAGGGCAGTTAGTGAATCAGCTGATTGATTTGGAGAACAGAAATCCTTTTCAACTGGTCGTCCATCGCGCACACACGCGCACACGCACAGAGACACGCGCACACACGTTGTGAACACGCGCAAACGCGCGAAACTGAACGTCAAACAGTCTGTACTACTCGTACGAGTGATGGGAGGGAGATGACAGGAACTACTCGTAGTATCTCGTTAGAGCAACAAGGTCTGACCCAGCGGACTTGTTTACATTTGGGTCTCACAAAACAGAGCGCCAGCGAATTTTCTCTGTGGGTCTGACCGATGGTTTTCATAGGGAGGGGGGCATGACATATGTTACAGGAGGGGAGGGGCCATGAGTCATGATTCATGTGACATAATCTACAGGAGGGGAGGGGTCATGTAGTCATGGAGCTGTATGGGTATAGTTCCGATAGGTATAAATACATAATCCGACACACTTGGCGGGTTTTAAAATGTCAAAAAATTGCATTCTTAGTTTAATTACCTACTTCAATCAATAGTAGCCAATACCTATGTTGTTAAAAACACAGAGGCGTCCCAGGCCAGGAGTCCAGGAGTTCAGGACTGGATGTCTCGGCAGCGGCGAGTCGGCGCACACGCATTGAGAATAGAGATGTATAGGTAGTAGGTTACGGTACTCCGTCTACTACTCGTATCGATGTTTACGATACAGATATGAACTGGCGGACAGCCGACAGGTGACAGGTGACAGGTATGGACAGGTGTCACACCGTCGCACGACACGACAGTAGGCGCGATTTACATAAGTGGAGTATTGAGATAAGTCGAGATAAGTATCGCCCTTGTCCTGCGATACGAATACGAGCTGTGAAGCAGCGTGTTGTCGTTACTAGTTGTACACTGCACCGGTGCACCGCTACACCGGTACACCAGCACCTGCAAGGCTGCTCTTTATCGCCCTAGCAGTAAAAATCCGGTCCGTTCAGTAACACGAGTACCGACTTCACTACCCACTACCCAGGCCTACACAATATTATAACTAAGGAACGTACTAAAGTCTCTTTTGGGAGTGTAGGGGTAACCTCGTTGAAATCGATGTTACCATTTCAGCGATTATTACTTTCTTTTTTGGATTCGCGCCTTCACTGCTTTGATGACCGCTGGAGTCCGAACAGTACGAGGTCGACCGCTCCTTTCTTTATCTTCTTATCTTGAATCTTCCCTGAATCGTTTGATAGTACGATAAATAAATCTCAGTGGAATTTTCAAATTTCTCAGCAGTTTCAAAATCTCAGTTGGCGCGTGACCGCTACGCGACGATGCAATGCAATTACTGCGACCCTGTCTTCTTTGCGCGTCCACTCAATTTTAGATAGTTGAAAACGCTAAACAGGTTAAAAAACCGACTTCCATCGCAACAACTTAGTACATTTTTGCACTATTGTTTTTGGTTGTTATTAATTTTCTAATAAAGTACTACATTGATTTTGATAAAATTTATATGGGACCAAACGGGAAGAACTAGCTTTCAAATAAAAATAGTTATTTGTTATACAAGAGTGCAAAGTTGCTTTTTAACCGCGTGCTCAACTTTGATGACCGAGCAAGCGAAGGAGTCTAATTTTTGAATCACGAGCGCAGCGAGTAATCCTGAGCGTTAGCGAGGGAATCAAAGAGCACGAGGTGAAAAATCTTTGGACTCGAGTGCAACACGTAATTTTTCATTCCACCTCAGCGAGGAAATTACTAAATGGAAAAAAAAAACATTTGCCCATTACAAACAGTTTCAGTCAATTCTGTTGGCGTCAAATAAACTTCCTCGTCACTATATTCACTCATTTTAGGTTTTTCACTTGTTTTCAAGTTTCTTGTTTTAACCTAAGGTTTTAACAATATGACGTGAAAAGAAAATGGCGCGCGCGCAAAGCAAATTAAAAAAAAAAGTACACCAAGAAATTCCGAGTCTGAGTTTTTAACAAATTTAAAAAGCTTGTACGATAAATTCGGCACCGTGGAGGTGAATTTGTTCCCTAATCTTACATACGAGTAAATAGGTATAATAATGTTTTGAATTCACGATGTTCTAAATTCAATTTACTTTTCTCCTCTAGCGAAGAAAAACGACTTTTACACTCAGATATTTACTTTATTCTGTAGTGAATAAAAACGGTCTTTGCACTCAGATATCGAAGAGCAAAAATACAATTTCCGAGATGGGGGGATGAAAAAGAATGATAAAAATCAGTTCACCCAGTCAAAAGTTCTGAGGTAACACACATAAAAAAAAACATACAGTCGTATTGAGAACCTCCTCCTTTTTGGAAGTCGCTTAAAAATGAATAAAATTCCAGAAACCCTTTGTTATTATTTTCTGGAATTGTTCAAAGAATACCCATAATATTTTTTTTCGGCTTGCATTCTAAATTCTATTTTTTTCTTATGTGCAGAACTTATGACCAGGCTAGGTATATTAAATGTATATTACATGCAAGTCTTTTTAACTTCTTAGAAAATATGGCCTCACAAACGATATTATGAGACGGCCCAATGTAAGAGCGCTACATTCATGCGACACAACACGCGACCGCGGCCACAGTATATATATTAGTACTAATATATATTAGTACTAACGTACAGTATGGACACTCCCTGCCGCTCTCTAAATTCGACCTCACCCCCCCGTCACTCAGATTGGATGTAGATTGGGTACCAAACGTAAAGGACGAGCTACGCAAGCGCGATAAACGTCACTTATATTCACTTTGCGCACCGCTGTGATTTCGTACACCGGAATAAAAAGCAACTAGTTACCGAACGTAAAGGACGAACTACGCATGCGCGATTAACGTCACTTATATTTACTTTGCGCGCCGCTCACCGCTCGACGCCAATAGGCGGCCGCGGCGCTGAGATGCCTCGTATCATGATTGGCTGACCACCAATATTATACGACCAAATCTAAGAACAATCAGTTCCTATGAACCTTCATACTAGCTGTATCTTTTTTTTTTTAGAAATGTAGTTCCTTTATGTTTTTCATATGTCAGATATCAGTTTGTTATTTTGGCTTGTGAGATATTTTGTTCGTTTTATTTATTGTTTGTAATAATTTGATTAGATGGTGTGAAAGTATGAGTTGTATAGAAATATCTAGTGGTGTGATATTATAAAATGTGATCTCGGAATTATAGATTGAGATTGACTATTATTGTAGGTTGCTAAATGAGATTGTTTCACGGACAAAAGCTCCTGTGTTTGAAGAACAAATGAACAATGTTATCCATGTAAGTTACATAATCATGTAAGATAACTGTTGATTGTTGCTTGCAGCACAGTATATATATCTTGCAGTGTGCATGCAGTAAATAACTAACAAACATTCGTGACCAATACCGCCGGTGTGATTCAACCCTACCTGCATTCTTGCCTATAGATACGTCAGTTATATATATGTATATCATTTCTCGCTCGTTTGTATGGAGTGTCCGGGGTGTGCCGCGGCAATGAATATATTATTATACACTACACCGCGGGTAGTGAGTCGGTTTGTCGTTGTACTCTGATCAAAAAAACACGAAAATAATATAAAAGTTAAAAAAAGCTAAAACCCGACTACGGAAAATGACGGAAAAGTATGAAAACAAGAGTTTCCCGCCTAAAATCATAACCTCTGTTTATCCCTTCTTATTATTCTTCCGTAATAGCCGTAATCTTAAGCCATATCGTAATCAGCTATTTATCTTAGGTACCTATCATTTTGGCTTGCGACCACGGCTATTACCCCAGAAGAAGAGAAAAATAAAAGCAACGATATCAGGCGGACAACCTTTTTTTTGTTTGTATTCACTTTATTGTACGAAACCTAAAATAATAACTAAAATAAAACCGGTCAAGTGCGAGTTGAACTCGCGTGGAGAGGGTTCCGCACAATGCCAAAGTCAAATACAAAATATCACATTTGAAATCCTCACAGTAAGATGAAGTTATTTTTTTTATTAATAAAAATTGGAGTGCGTTTGGCTGCACCTCACCTGATGGTAAGTGCCGATGCCACGCAAGCTCAAAAAGTGCCTATTCACTCTCGTCTTGAAGATTCCTAAATTTTACGAATCGGTAATTACAGACGCCGGAAGGGAATTCCACTCCTTGGCCCTTCGCATGATGACCGAAAAAGCAAATCATTTTTTAAGCAATAAGGCTGCCTACACGGTACAATTTAAAATTTAACTGTGTATTCTGTATATATATTTTTGTTCTTGTACACAAGAAAGCATATTTGATTGATTGGTTGATGGGTTCCATTGTTTGTTCCCTAACCTTACATACGAGTAGGTACAGGTAGGTTGTACGTGCGCGGTGCGCGTGGTTCCATTGTTTGTTCCCTAACCTTACATACGAGTAGGTACAGGTAGGCTGTACGTGCGCGGTGCGCGTGGTTCCATTGTTTGTTCCCTAATCTTACATACGAGTAGGTACAGGTAGGTTGTACGTGCGCGGTGCGCGTGGTTCCATTGTTTGTTCCCTAACCTTACATACGAGTAGGTACAGGTAGGTTGTACGTGCGCGGTGCGCGTGGTTCCATTGTTTGTTCCCTAACCTTACATACGAGTAGGTACAGGTAGGTTGTACGTGCGCGGTGCGCGTGGTTCCATTGTTTGTTCCCTAACCTTACATACGAGTAGGTACAGGTAGGTTGCACGTGCGCGGTGCGCGTGGTTCCATTGTTTGTTCCCTAACCTTACATACGAGTAGGTACAGGTAGGTTGTACGTGCGCGGTGCGCGTGGTTCCATTGTTTGTTCCCTAACCTTACATACGAGTAGGTACAGGTAGGTTGTACGTGCGCGGTGCGCGTGGTTCCATTGTTTGTTCCCTAATCTTACATACGAGTAGGTACAGGTAGGTTGCACGTGCGCGGTGCGCGTGGTTCCATTGTTTGTTCCCTAACCTTACATACGAGTAGGTACAGGTAGGTTGTACGTGCGCGGTGCGCGTGGTTCCATTGTTTGTTCCCTAATCTTACATACGAGTAGGTACAGGTAGGTTGTACGTGCGCGGTGCGCGTGGTTCCATTGTTTGTTCCCTAATCTTACATACGAGTAGGTACAGGTAGGTTGCACGTGCGCGGTGCGCGTGGTTCCATTGTTTGTTCCCTAACCTTACATACGAGTAGGTACAGGTAGGTTGTACGTGCGCGGTGCGCGTGGTTCCATTGTTTGTTCCCTAATCTTACATACGAGTAGGTACAGGTAGGCTGTACGTGCGCGGTGCGCGTGGTTCCATTGTTTGTTCCCTAATCTTACATACGAGTAGGTACAGGTAGGTTGCACGTGCGCGGTGCGCGTGGTTCCATTGTTTGTTCCCTAACCTTACATACGAGTAGGTACAGGTAGGTTGTACGTGCGCGGTGCGCGTGGTTCCATTGTTTGTTCCCTAATCTTACATACGAGTAGGTACAGGTAGGTTGTACGTGCGCGGTGCGCGTGGTTCCATTGTTTGTTCCCTAACCTTACATACGAGTAGGTACAGGTAGGTTGTACGTGCGCGGTGCGCGTGGTTCCATTGTTTGTTCCCTAACCTTACATACGAGTAGGTACAGGTAGGTTGCACGTGCGCGGTGCGCGTGGTTCCATTGTTTGTTCCCTAATCTTACATACGAGTAGGTACAGGTAGGTTGCACGTGCGCGGTGCGCGTGGTTCCATTGTTTGTTCCCTAATCTTACATACGAGTAGGTACAGGTAGGTTGTACGTGCGCGGTGCGCGTGGTTCCATTGTTTGTTCCCTAACCTTACATACGAGTAGGTACAGGTAGGTTGTACGTGCGCGGTGCGCGTGGTTCCATTGTTTGTTCCCTAATCTTACATACGAGTAGGTACAGGTAGGTTGTACGTGCGCGGTGCGCGTGGTTCCATTGTTTGTTCCCTAATCTTACATACGAGTAGGTACAGGTAGGTTGTACGTGCGCGGTGCGCGTGGTTCCATTGTTTGTTCCCTAATCTTACATACGAGTAGGTACAGGTAGGTTGTACGTGCGCGGTGCGCGTGGTTCCATTGTTTGTTCCCTAACCTTACATACGAGTAGGTACAGGTAGGCTGTACGTGCGCGGTGCGCGTGGTTCCATTGTTTGTTCCCTAATCTTACATACGAGTAGGTACAGGTAGGTTGTACGTGCGCGGTGCGCGTGGTTCCATTGTTTGTTCCCTAACCTTACATACGAGTAGGTACAGGTAGGTTGTACGTGCGCGGTGCGCGTGGTTCCATTGTTTGTTCCCTAACCTTACATACGAGTAGGTACAGGTAGGTTGTACGTGCGCGGTGCGCGTGGTTCCATTGTTTGTTCCCTAACCTTACATACGAGTAGGTACAGGTAGGTTGCACGTGCGCGGTGCGCGTGGTTCCATTGTTTGTTCCCTAACCTTACATACGAGTAGGTACAGGTAGGTTGTACGTGCGCGGTGCGCGTGGTTCCATTGTTTGTTCCCTAACCTTACATACGAGTAGGTACAGGTAGGTTGTACGTGCGCGGTGCGCGTGGTTCCATTGTTTGTTCCCTAATCTTACATACGAGTAGGTACAGGTAGGTTGTACGTGCGCGGTGCGCGTGGTTCCATTGTTTGTTCCCTAATCTTACATACGAGTAGGTACAGGTAGGTTGCACGTGCGCGGTGCGCGTGGTTCCATTGTTTGTTCCCTAACCTTACATACGAGTAGGTACAGGTAGGTTGTACGTGCGCGGTGCGCGTGGTTCCATTGTTTGTTCCCTAATCTTACATACGAGTAGGTACAGGTAGGCTGTACGTGCGCGGTGCGCGTGGTTCCATTGTTTGTTCCCTAATCTTACATACGAGTAGGTACAGGTAGGTTGCACGTGCGCGGTGCGCGTGGTTCCATTGTTTGTTCCCTAATCTTACATACGAGTAGGTACAGGTAGGTTGTACGTGCGCGGTGCGCGTGGTTCCATTGTTTGTTCCCTAACCTTACATACGAGTAGGTACAGGTAGGTTGTACGTGCGCGGTGCGCGTGGTTCCATTGTTTGTTCCCTAATCTTACATACGAGTAGGTACAGGTAGGTTGTACGTGCGCGGTGCGCGTGGTTCCATTGTTTGTTCCCTAATCTTACATACGAGTAGGTACAGGTAGGTTGTACGTGCGCGGTGCGCGTGGTTCCATTGTTTGTTCCCTAATCTTACATACGAGTAGGTACAGGTAGGTTGTACGTGCGCGGTGCGCGTGGTTCCATTGTTTGTTCCCTAATCTTACATACGAGTAGGTACAGGTAGGTTGTACGTGCGCGGTGCGCGTGGTTCCATTGTTTGTTCCCTAACCTTACATACGAGTAGGTACAGGTAGGTTGTACGTGCGCGGTGCGCGTGGTTCCATTGTTTGTTCCCTAACCTTACATACGAGTAGGTACAGGTAGGTTGTACGTGCGCGGTGCGCGTGGTTCCATTGTTTGTTCCCTAACCTTACATACGAGTAGGTACAGGTAGGTTGTACGTGCGCGGTGCGCGTGGTTCCATTGTTTGTTCCCTAACCTTACATACGAGTAGGTACAGGTAGGTTGTACGTGCGCGGTGCGCGTGGTTCCATTGTTTGTTCCCTAACCTTACATACGAGTAGGTACAGGTAGGTTGTACGTGCGCGGTGCGCGTGGTTCCATTGTTTGTTCCCTAACCTTACATACGAGTAGGTACAGGTAGGTTGTACGTGCGCGGTGCGCGTGGTTCCATTGTTTGTTCCCTAACCTTACATACGAGTAGGTACAGGTAGGTTGTACGTGCGCGGTGCGCGTGGTTCCATTGTTTGTTCCCTAACCTTACATACGAGTAGGTACAGGTAGGTTGTACGTGCGCGGTGCGCGTGGTTCCATTGTTTGTTCCCTAACCTTACATACGAGTAGGTACAGGTAGGTTGTACGTGCGCGGTGCGCGTGGTTCCATTGTTTGTTCCCTAACCTTACATACGAGTAGGTACAGGTAGGTTGCACGTGCGCGGTGCGCGTGGTTCCATTGTTTGTTCCCTAACCTTACATACGAGTAGGTACAGGTAGGTTGCACGTGCGCGGTGCGCGTGGTTCCATTGTTTGTTCCCTAACCTTACATACGAGTAGGTACAGGTAGGCTGTACGTGCGCGGTGCGCGTGGTTCCATTGTTTGTTCCCTAACCTTACATACGAGTAGGTACAGGTACTCTTGTGCTTCAAACGAAAAGCGATATCTATTATAGCGATTAGATATTTGGGATGCTGTTGAAGGGTTAACAACAGGCAGCGTGGGCGGCGTGGCCCGAGTCAGTCCGGAAACAATAAAGATGGTCAGTGCGAGTAGGGTACTAGGGTTCCGTAGTCTTTTCAATAAATCAAAGTATATTTTAAAAAACAAAGTTATTTAGCAGTTGGTAATGGAACATAATTGTATGGAAAATCGATGATTTTTTACCAATCCAACTCCACATCTTAAGTTGGTCGACTATTACTCCTAAATTAAGAAAGCCTACTTGTCCGTAATAATTTTCCTCTTAAATTTATTTTATCCTCTACTATTTTTAATTCTTATCAGATTTCCTGAAATAGTGGTTTAGCTGGTAAGGGGTGGGGGGGGGGGACATGCAACTCTCGTAAATCACCCATTTAATTCTAATAATATAACGGAATAAAATTGTAGTTTTGAAAGACCTATTCCGTCATCCCGAGGATTTAATTATAATATAAAAAAATATTCCATTGTTCCGACCAAGGTGATGAAAAATCCATAGATTAAGTTACAGTGAAGCTGTGGAAGTGTTTATCAGGAAAAAGACCTAGTGAATTTTAATATTATTTAATACCTTTTATTGCCAGTGATCATTTGTCATAAAACAATAACTTTCCTTAAAATTTTCTTTAGTACCAATATGGTCTAACACACAGTGAATTTAATTTCCTTACTTTACTTTACTTAATTTTTACGAAGAATTAGTGAAAAAGTGCTTAATTTTAAATCTTGGGTTAAATTTTACCGTTACCTAATTACTGTGTTTGTGTGCTATGTTTGGCCCTTGAACTTGAACAACAGCTGTTGCTAACTGCGAGTAACGCTTGGCGAATGGCGATGGTGAATGAGACTTGAGCGCCAATTGTGTTGCACCCTGTACCTGTATGCGACGCGTCTCGGTCACGGCCGCTCCCCCCGCTCCCGCTGCCGCCGCCCCTGCATGCACCGGCGACGATCCCTTCCCCAAGGCCACAGGGGGCCAAAGGGGGCCACCATTCAAGGCCACTCCATAAACTTGCATAATTTTGCAAGCACGTGCGATTCTGATTATAAACTTTGTGCACTTGTGCCTTTAAAAGATCTAAACACGTTATAAAATAAATTGCACGGCATTGCACAATAAATTTTCTCCACATTTTTTAAATTATTACTTATCATACAAAAATTGAATAAAAATAACCCTCCTTTTTGCAGTCGGCTAAAAATTTTAATAATTTTGATGAATTCATATTTCATGATCAAATATATACTTATTGATAATACATGTCAATTCAATAGCTCCAACCATTTGTGAGTAAATCGCAAGTTTCAATATCGTTTATAGGAGAACCATACAAACACGATTTTTCCCAGACAAATGGGTATTACTGTGTAATAGATAAACACAAGAAACTCAAACATGCAAAGTTTCATCAAAATCGTTAGAGCCTTTTTTGAGAAAATCTTTGTTTTCGCGATAACAATACTTCCTCTACCCTACGTACGTACTAACTGGACTACGAGCGAGATCGAGAAAGTAAATGTTTATAGTTATAAGATAGAATTAATGATAAGCAACTCTCAAAAGATTTGAAACCATGAGGATGTGAGTGAGGAGTGGCGCGTGGCGCGTGGCGCGTGGCGGCCCGTCCCCGCCGTATCAGGTAACCGCCTAACTTGCATAGGCTAAGGAAACGTTTCGAGATCTCGCGATCCTGTGCATTGTGCAAGGAATTATAAATACAGGATGTGAAAAAATCAAGAGTTATATCTTTAGGAGTATCTCACTAAGTATGTATACGTCTAGCAGACAAAGAAATAAATAAAAAACACCTAAAAGGCCACTATTTTATTTATGCAAAAAAATCGTCATCGTATTCATCATATTGCACACACAGGTGAATGCCCGCCCGTTTGGTAACCCGGTAGGCAGTAAGCATATAATTGAGAATACGCGGAACCATTTAGTAATCTGTGGCGGAACTCCGAAGGACGAAAATGTAGGTTCTCGCATATCAGCTGCACGGGCGGGCGAACGACCCACTGGGCCTGCCAATTTTAGCCTTGGTATGTTTTCAGTTTTAAGTATGGTAAAGTGAAAGAAAATTTAGAATTGATTTTAAAAAAATCTTGTATTTTTTAAAATTACAGGAAAAATATGTCTTAAAAATCTTAAGTAACTTAGTAAAAAAAAATTATACTCAACCTATAAAATTTCACCCGTGATTTTTATACACCTGTATATTTTAATAATACTATAAGTAATCTTAAGACCTAAGCACAATGCTCGATGGTCTCAGTAAGGTCTCTCAACAAGTGGGTCTTAAAATGAACATGGACAAGACGAAAATAATGTTAAATGTCCGTGTCGCACCCACTCCTCTAAAGGTTGGAGACTCTACACTGGAAGTTGTTGACGAATATGTATACCTGGGACAAACAGTCCAGCTAGGCAGGTCCAACTTCAAGAAAGAGATCAATCGACGAATCCTACTCGGCTGGGCAGCGTTCGGGAAGCTTCGCAATATCTTCACGTCCCAAATACCGCAGTGTCTCAAGACTAAGGTCTTTGACCAGTTTGTGTTGCCAGTGATGACTTACGGAACTGAGACATGGTCGCTTACTATGGGCCTCATAAGAAGGCTCAAGGTCACCCAAAGGGCAATGGAGCGTGCTATCCTCGGAGTTTCTCTGCGTGATCGAATCAGAAACGAGGAGATCCGCAGGAGAACTAAAGTAACCGACATAGCTCACAGAATCGCTAAACTGAACTGGCAGTGGGCAGGGCACATAGCTCGTAGAACAGATGGCCGATGGGGTAGTAAAGTTCTCGAGTAGCGACCGCGCACCGGAAAACGTAGCGTAGGCAGGCCTCCCACGCGGTGGACCGATGACCTGCTGAAGGTCGCGGGAAGCCGATGGATGCGGGCAGCGCAGGACCGGTCGTCGTGGAAATCCTTGGGGGAGGCCTTTGTCCAGCAGTGGACGATTTGTGGCTGATATGATGATGATGATGAATTAATCTTGAGATCCGACGCAAATTGTTCTATGGCACATCGCAATTGGTGTTGTCATTGGCGGGATGGCAGGTGATAATTTGACGGTGTAACGATGTAATTGTGCATTTCCCGAGATGCTGCTGCTCCGTCAGGGCCGTAGCTAGGAGTAGGAGCCAGGGGAGTGCACCAAATGGGGTACACATTTATGTACACGGGCCAGCACATCAAGCTACACACTTTGGACTTTGTACCGTTCTTATGCCGTACGCGTACGGATCCGAATCGCACTACGAGTGTCTAGCCTCTGTATACAAAGCGATATAGTGCGCCGAATGCTGAACAAACATAATCTGAAATGAAAACAAATAAAAGTTCCGGAGAACTTCTTACGTGTATTATAAAACATTCCAGTAACACTCATAAAAAATTATGTAAGTACCGCTTCTGATGTTTCATTCGATCACTCGTCACGTCAAGAGTAAGTAGGTACTAATGGCTGTGTGGCGCGCGCGGTCAAACAATAAGAAAAAGTTTACCTACTCCTTGATCGTTCCTTCCTAGTTCACTTGCACGTTTTTCATAAAAATGTAAAAAATCTAAAAGAGCACACTTTTCAAGGAGGAGGGGGGATGGGAGGTTAAGAGTTGTCTTTTTATGTACTTACTTGTTGGTATCGTATAGCAGCAGTTTAAAAAACTGAAAGTTTTGGCACAGATTACTAATTAGTTACGTTTTGGTTTTTCCGCGAAAAAATGTTGAATGAATGTGCTACCCGGCTACCTCCGGCTACGAACAGAGATAATGGCGAGCAAGTTCAAGGTGCTGACGTCACCAGGAGCACAAAGCACAACACATCTAGTTAAGATCCACTCAGCAGCTAAAACACGTTCACTTACATTAGTATCTAAATATTTTTAATGAGTACCCGTCCAATCCATCCATTCACGTTAAATTGATTTATTGTCAGACTAGACGAGGCTTACTAGAATTATGAAACCGAATCTTATAAATTAATTCACCAATCGATTTAATATTTGGGACATGGCAGATATTTGTGATTTAATATCTGCCTACGTAATAGTAAAATATTGTTCTTGTTTATGATTATATTTTGACGTTATTAACATATGATTGTTTTTTTATTTTTCACAAATAACATTATGTTTATGTACAATCTATTTTATTTTTGAATTAAAGACCCGAGAAGGGTCTTTTAAGAAAGCAGCAGGTTAATAAATGTTAACTATATTATTTTTTCATCAAAATCACTAAATAATACAAATAACAATGTCAAAAAGTTTAAGTCTGTTATATATCCACCCGAAGGCTTCGTTAGTCTGAAGGGTCTCCCCTGGGCGTTCCCGACGGGAAGGTGCCCATCACGCTTGCAGCGTTGCCGCGCTGAATCGCAATAGCCAACCTCTGCGTCAGGAAGGCCCCGGAGCGACCGGATTTTCCCATCGGTTCGACTGAGACCTGGTGGGTGGTTCTCCCCGGCACGGAATGTTGGCTGAAATCAGTGCTCTGCGTATAATATCGTTCAGAGCGTGGTGCCGCGGAAATCTACCTGAGCATTTGGTGCAGCTCAACGCATGGTTGCCGTTGGCTTCCACCCTGGTTTTGGATATTTTATACAACGAGATCTGCTTCAGCTGTTTATATCATGTTTTTACGAACAAAAACTCAGTAGACTTTTACTTGTATAAATCTGTATTCATTTACAATATCCAAGCACAAATGTTGAAACTTCCGTCGACTGATCTCATCGTAGACTGAATGCCAACCGCTCAGTCCGTGAGCAGCAAACCTTGAGAGAGGTAGGGGTGGGGAAGGTCCCACTCCTACCCAGAGCTGAGATGATCACCAGCGCGTGACGGCCGACAATAATGAGCAGTGTTGCCAATATAAAATTTGATTTTTCAACTTAAACAATAAATCACGACATTCGGCCATCCGCTTCAGTGCAACCCCCGGTGCACGCTCACAAAATAGTCAGTTGGTCTTCGTCAACAATCCTAACATTTATTGAAAGTCATATTTTACAATCTCACAAATTCTTAGATTTCTTAAAACAATTATGATTTGAAATTAAAATCACCGAATCTCACAAATTATCATAATAAACAGTTTTGTTTGGGGTAAATATATCTATTATAGGAGAACCGACACTTTTACATTAATTAAATCACGACATTCGGTTATGACTCAAAATTAGATTTATAAAAATGTCTGTCCACAATCTACATTGTCTGTGTCATTCCACGGGCCTTCAGGAACTTTTTTTTTTTAACAAGTCTTCCAGTTCTTCACAATTTAAGGCTATCTCTGATTAATTTTCTATAGTGTCATTTAAATACAATCTAAGACTGCTTCTTGAGATATCATAATCTATTAATCAAAGTAAGTTTGTCATAGAAATATTCTGAGCAATAATTAAAGCTGATGTAAAAAGAATTTCCGAATTTAAAACAGCAGTTAGAAGATTGAAGAATAAATAAATTATGAACTATTGTGCGCAAAATTGTCTTCCTACTGAAATTTCAGAAGCATTGAAAAAACAGTTGTCTCTATTTTTTTCTTTACGTGTAAAGAAAATAACCACACTTTTGCACTTTTTCAGTGTTTTTCGTTCTTATTTTAAAAACTACAATTAATTTTAAAAAATCCAACTGGCATATTGAAGTGTGTGTTAAGTCTGATCGACTCAGAAAATTTAGTGGTTTAAATCGGTCTTGTTTGTCTGTAGAATGTAAATCTCTGTTTTAAAATAGGTTTCATTTATATATTTTTTTCTGTTATAAAAGTTAACGAATCCTGTTTCTGCAACTGACAAAATGAAGTCATTGAAATGAAGAATCATGTTATAATATATCACTTCCATTAGTTTTGTAATTGTAGAGAAAAATCGAGATCCCGGTCACCAAAATTTCCAATTTCCATCAAGTCTTTAATTTTAAATTGGTGAGTAATATGTGACGCTGAAAATCTATGACGTCACGTCTATGTAATTCTTACATTTTCATAACAAATTGTGGTATTTGACAGACATCGATATAGACTGAATTTTTTTGAGCTCGGTCCTGAAGTCCATTTTTAACTAAGTCGATGTTGACAGTTGTTAATTATAATTAAACCAATTTAATTTAAAAAAAATATAACCTGACTCATAAAAACGTTGTCCCTCTTTTTGAGTAGTTGGGTTAAAAAAACGGTAATTTAAAAAATTAAAAAACCCGCCTGCGTTTCTGTGTAATTTGGAAATGAAAAACCCTAAAACAAGAAAGTCGTCACACCCGATTGCACTTAACTCAAGAAAAATTGTAGCAGTCGGGACCCATTCTAGAAAGTCAGCCGCGTAGTCAGTATATTGGAGTAATCTGCAATGTAATGTAGGTATGTGCTCTCAATTCACTAAGCCTCCATTTCTAGAATGGGTCCCGACTGCTACAATTTTTCTTAAGTTAAGTGCAATCGGGTGTGACGACTTTCTTGTTTTAGGGTTTTTCATTTCCAAATTACACAGAAACGCAGGCGGGTTTTTTAATTTTTTAAATTACCGTTTTTTATTTTATTCATTTTTTTAGTTTTATTATTGAATGAGTTTGTATATTAACCTATATACACATGACACACATTAAGATTACGCAGATTATTAACTTATCAGTTGAAAGAATAATATTATCGTTTTTTGAAATAAATAAATAAATAATAAACGTTGAAGCTCTTTAGAAGAATTCTGATCGTGTGGCCGATTCAAAAGTATTTTAGGATCAAGTGAACAGATGACCAGTCCAGCTAATGTTTTAACTCGACTAAACGACACCCCTCAAACTCAAATGATTACTCTGAGCTCAAACTAAAATCTATCGAGCCGTTCAGGCTGCAGTGCGTGCCTAACATTGGAATTTGGCGCCAAAAATCCGCCATTTTGTTTTTTTTTATTTTGATATACCCAGTGTCACTCTCACAGTAAATACGAATCTAACGACACGTCTCAAGCTAAAATCCATCCAGCCGTTCAGGCTGCAGAGCGTGCCAAACAATTATACATACAAACATACATACATACATACATACATACATACTCTCGAAAAACATAACCCTCCTTCTGGCGCAGTCGGGTAAAAAATAGTATAAGCCACGACACGATACCAGTAAACTTAATAAAAATAAGTAAAAATATATAGAGCGGAACGTTTAGTTTATTTCCAAAACTTGTGTATTGATAAGATGTTTTCCCGGACGATTTAGAAATAGGCCATATTAATCCTAATTGGGTCTTTGACTGCATCAAAAATAAATTATGAGATATAATTAACTAAGCAGCTGTCTTTCTGTAATTTCAGAAAAGCTTGTTCATTCTTTTTACAACATTTTCTATTACTTATTTATAACAATCACATAAATAGTACGTCAACGGTAATGAAAAATTATGACGACATAGTTTAATATTTCAAACATATGACTAGTAAGAAGCAGCTGCCGGAATCCAGTATTGTTAAACTAATACAAACTATTATTTAAACAATTTTTTTTATCACTGGGTATTTTTACCCGACTGCGCCAGAAGGAGGGTTATGTTTTTCGAGAGTATGTATGTATGTATGTATGTTTGTATGTATAATTGTTTGGCACGCTCTGCAGCCTGAACGGCTGGATGGATTTTAGCTTGAGACGTGTCGTTAGATTCGTATTTACTGTGAGAGTGACACTGGGTATACCAAAATAAAAAAAACAAAATGGCGGATTTTTGGCGCCAAATTCAAATGTTTGACACGCTCTGCAGCCTGAACGGCTCGATGAGTTATAGCTTGATTACCCGACTGCGCCAGAAGGAGGGTTATGTTTTTCGAGAGTATGTATGTATGTATGTATGTTTGTATGTATAATTGTTTGGCACGCTCTGCAGCCTGAACGGCTGGATGGATTTTAGCTTGAGACGTGTCGTTAGATTCGTATTTACTGTGAGAGTGACACTGGGTATATCAAAATAAAAAAACAAAATGGCGGATTTTTGGCGCCAAATTCAAATGTTTGACACGCTCTGTAGCCTGAACGGCTCGATGAGTTATAGCTTGAGGGTTGTCGATAGATACTTTTTTACTGTAAGAATGACACTGGGTATATCAAAATAAAAAAAAACCAAAATGGCGGATTTTTTGCGCCAAATTCAAATGAACTTATTCAATAATAAAACTAAAAAAATGAATAAAATAAAAAACGGTAATTTAAAAAACTAAAAAACCCGCCTGCGTTTCTGTGTGATTTGGAAATGAAAAACCCTAAAACAAGAAAGTCGTCATACCCGATTGCACTTAACTTAAGAAAAATTGTAGCAGTCGGGACCCAAATACTAAAAAATAAAACTTGAAACTTGAACAAGCAATAATCACGAAATTAGCGACCATATCCTGCGTGGAAAGAAAAACGCATGAAAACTCGAAAACACGCGTTTTCCCAAACATAAGACTAATCTAGATCGATTGTTTACCCCCAAAAACCCCCATATACCAAATTTCAGCGAAATCTTTAGAGCCGTTTCCGAGATCACCGAAATATATATACAAGAATTGCTCGTTTATCAAATCAAAATCAGTTTATTATCAGACAATTACAGTCCATAATATGTTAGTTTAAAGGTATAAAATATATATAAGATAAAAAAAGATTAGTAGTTAAATAAGTCTCTTTTATAGGTTTATTCTTTAAATAGTTTGAATTTTGTTTTTCGTCCGTCAGGCAGTCATTTTTAGAGATGTCTTAATTAAAAATAGGTGCTTTTCTGAGGTTTTGGATATTTGTAGCATTACTTGCTAAATAAAGGATCTTTTTACGCTCGGCACTTCGCAGAAATTGGGTCGTATTCTCCTTGCTCAAGTAGTTTTTCAATATTTTGCTACACAGAAGGAAGTTTTTGTTTTTTCGGCGTATTATCATCGCTCTAGACACTGAGAAAACATCGAAATAACTTTAAAAATATAAACTCCTATACTTTTTGGTGATTTAGTTGGTTTATCGTTTGACTGAACCCTCACGTTTTTTTAAAGTATGTAGTATTGTTTCCCCTTTTGGCAGCAAATGTATGAACGTAGTGGTTTTCTTTACGTTTTAGGGTTTTATCCGCTTAATGGTTTACATGTGGACTTTGTAACTGGCATCATCATTTTGGTCATCCCAACATCTTGAGCCGGCCGGGAGCCTTTTGGTACCGGACTGTATTCCCCGAGCTGCCCCGGCGTAGACCGAAATACACCCTAAGATGGGTCAAATCACAATATTCAATTGAAGTTATTGAAAGACTGCGCAAAGCTATCACTATGGGAAAAATGTGTTATGTACTTAAAGTACCTAATAGAAAAACTATTTAATTGAACAAAATTTTAAAAATATTACCACTTTTGATTTAAAAAAAATATCCTGTAGACCTGTTTTTTGCATTAATTGTAAAGTTTCCTGAGAACAATGTGTTTATATCGAATGAATTCGAATGAAACCAACACACAAAAATCAGTGGCTTTAACATCTTGTGGATTAAAAGTATACTAGGCTTCCAGAAGCTTACAAGAGGTGTTCCAACTGTGAGTTGTAGTTGTACTTTAGTATTCAATGAAAAAGTACCAGGGGTAAATAAGTGCCAAGGAGTTAACTCACCCGACTATGGGCGGTATTTTACATCTCCGTATAGATGGAGCTAAAGAAATTTTACTTCAGTCGTGTGGTCTAAAGCACACAAGCGTTCGGCTTGTGACACGTTATCACGTAAAATTATCGTCGTTAAACCGACTTTATTTTTTTTTGAGGTCGGTGTCAGCAATGCCATCGAATCTAAAACATTTGATACGTAAGTAACTGTGTGCTGGACCGATGACCTGGTGAAGATCGCGGGAAGCCGATGGATGCGGGCAGCGCAGGACCGGTCGTCGTGGAAATCTTTGGGGGAGGCCTTTGTCCAGCAGTGGACGATTTGTGGCTGATATGATGAAGAACTGTGTGCTGGTACCGACCTTAAAAAAAAATTAAAGCCCCTAATTTAATTCGTACCCACCTTTGATTTCGTTATTGTTGGTTAATGTTATGTATTTAAGTATAATAATATTATTTCATACTTTTGAGTGAATTTCATTTTGAAGTTGGTTTTTAGTTTTTTTAAACTTTTATTTTAAATATTGTACTATTGTCTTCTGATTCCTGTCTCTGTAATATAGCATATCTCTGTCTGTAATGTCATATTCTAATCAGTTGCAACTATTACTGCAATTTCATCAGCAATGATAGTTTTATGATTGATCAAGTCAGGTAAATTATTAATATTATTTTTTTAGAGCTACGGGACCCTGCTTTGCGCGAGTCTGACTCGCACTTGGCTAGTTTGTAGCATAACGTACCCAAAGGGTAAAAACGGGACCCTATTACTAAGCCTCCGCTGGCAGTACCACATGAACCGCGACAGCTAGCCAGTACTATTACATGAACCGTGACAGCTAGACAGCTGAAATTTTCACAGATTTATTTCTGTTGCCGCTTTAACAACAAATACTAAAAATTAGAAAAAGTGAAAAGTAAGAAATCTATGTAATTATGTATACAAAAAACGTGTTTTTTTAACATGAAGAAACTAACCCCATTTAGTTTGATGGTTTTTGGAACATGAAACTAGCGCCATCTGGTATAATGGTACGGAACCCTATGCGGTTCTGACTCGCACTTAGCCGGTGTTTTAACGTGTTTAGCGTTTCCAACTATTCTAGATAGTGCAACAAATAACTTGACGTTGACAATCGTACCTATCAGAGAAGAACCGTCGCAGTCGCACATAGCGGCACATGGCGACACGTGGCGACACGCTGCAGGAGGCTTTGAGTTGAGCATTTCGTCGTGGCAGCTACAGACTAGATAGGTACCTACTATTGATTGCCAATTAAAACCCCAATTTTCTTGTTCATCGCGCTGGTAAATGAGATCTAAAAATAGGTATTTTATTTATATTAGGTACCCATCTATAAATGAACCTCCTTAAAAATATTTAGAAAATAAGTACCTAGACAGGTAGGTATACTCTCTGTTCGTACTGTTACTGAAGTAGGTACTTAGGTCTTTATAATACTGGCTTCCGTGTCTAATCGATACCGTAGTGCCGTAGGTACTGAACACAGACCTTTAATACTTTTACATGAAGCAGTTACGACCGCCTGGCTACTTGGTGGCTACTCGGCCAGGCGGCGGCGGTAGGTAGGTACCTAGCTGTAAATAGTCGCTTTACAAGAGCATAATATAACAATAATAGATAAGTAGGTACGTTCACGTACATATTTGTAGGTACCTAATTATTTTTACGAGTTACTTACCTAGCTCGTTACGTGCGTTTTGTTAGGTTTCCACGTAACAGCCGTGAAGTTCGCGGAGATAACGTGACGGACAGGGCATTAAGAGGTAAACGAGCGGCATTAGGTAGCACTATAGGCATTAGGCAGGTATGTAAAATTGAATAGCTATTACTCACAAGAGCCATAAACATAACATTGAATCACTGTTTATTCTCTGATTACTTGAACAGATGATACTTGTGTCGGTATCGGGCTCCGCAGTCCGCTAGATCGACTGGACGTCCAAGATTTTGTTAATTATTATGTGTTTATTGTACCATCGATCGTGTTGAAGTTCTACAGAAATCAAAGGTTATAAGTAGGTACACCTAGAGGAATTAGATGTTTATTTTTTTGAAGTTTTACAAAGTAAACACATGAGCGTCTTGTCAGTTTGGACATCCTACGTACCTGTAGGTACGACAGTATGGCCGATCGCCGATAACTGCTTGTCAATCTGTTACATTCAATTTCATAATATGTATCGCCGTTTCTTTACTTTTATATTTTTATTCTCTATAATGTACTTGATCTTTTTATCATTTTGTTATAAAGTAAAATTTCAAACAGAAATAAAATACCTAAGTAGGTAAACAGCTAACAGTCGGCCCTCCTGTTGGAGGGTCCTCCTGATTGGAGTGTCTTCGTTCCAAATATTCATACTCAGATAATAAATAGGTAAAACCTATTAAATATAACTACAATAACAAAAGAGAACGATTTCAAGTGAATTTAAAATAAGGCAATACTAGAGAAGTTGCTAAATTTTAAAAATAAGCATCTAATCATATGCAGTACCAAATATGAGGTAGGTAGGTATGCTACAATAACAAAAGAGAACAACTTCAAGTTAATATACAATAAGGCGAAACAAGACAGATGGTTAATTTTAAAGAACAAACAAATTTATTGTGAATAGAAAAAAAACATTTACAGCAAAGAGAATTCAAATAATGTTTCAAGAATTCAAGAAATGTTGACATCAGAAAATTGTTTAAGTTACAAGTTACAATCTTTCAATTAGTGATTACAGTATACATGTGGCCGTGGGTAGTGCAGGGAAGCGCACAATAATGTCTGACTCTAAACAAACTACAAACATGTGAACAATTAGTGATTACAGTTTTCATGTGGGTAGTGCAGGGAAGCGCACAATAATGTCTGACTCTAAACAAACTACAAACATGTGAACAATTAGTGATTACAGTTTTCGTGTGGGTAGTGCAGGGAAGCGCACAATAATGTCTGACTCTAAACAAACTACAAACATGTGAACAATTAGTGATTACAGTTTTCGTGTGGGTAGTGCAGGGAAGCGCACAATAATGTCTGACTCTAAACAAACTACAAACATGTGAACAATTAGTGATTACAGTATACATGTGGGTAGTGCAGGGAAGCGCACAATAATGTCTGACTCTAAACAAACTACAAACATGTGAACAATTAGTGATTACAGTTTTCGTGTGGGTAGTGCAGGGAAGCGCACAATAATGTCTGACTCTAAACAAACTACAAACATGTGAACAATTAGTGATTACAGTATACATGTGGGTAGTGCAGGGAAGCGCACAATAATGTCTGACTCTAAACAAACTACAAACATGTGAACAATTAGTGATTACAGTTTTCGTGTGGGTAGTGCAGGGAAGCGCACAATAATGTCTGACTCTAAACAAACTACAAACATGTGAACAATTAGTGATTACAGTTTTCGTGTGGGTAGTGCAGGGAAGCGCACAATAATGTCTGACTCTAAACAAACTACAAACATGTGAACAATTAGTGATTACAGTTTTCATGTGGGTAGTGCAGGGAAGCGCACAATAATGTCTGACTCTAAACAAACTACAAACATGTGAACAATTAGTGATTACAGTTTTCGTGTGGGTAGTGCAGGGAAGCGCACAATAATGTCTGACTCTAAACAAACTACAAACATGTGAACAATTAGTGATTACAGTTTTCATGTGGGTAGTGCAGGGAAGCGCACAATAATGTCTGACTCTAAACAAACTACAAACATGTGAACAATTAGTGATTACAGTTTTCGTGTGGGTAGTGCAGGGAAGCGCACAATAATGTCTGACTCTAAACAAACTACAAACATGTGAACAATTAGTGATTACAGTATACATGTGGGTAGTGCAGGGAAGCGCGCAATAATGTCTGACTCTAAACAAACTACAAACATGTGAACAATTAGTGATTACAGTTTTCATGTGGGTAGTGCAGGGAAGCGCACAATAATGTCTGACTCTAAACAAACTACAAACATGTGAACAATTAGTGATTACAGTTTTCATGTGGGTAGTGCAGGGAAGCGCACAATAATGTCTGACTCTAAACAAACTACAAACATGTGAACAATTAGTGATTACAGTTTTCGTGTGGGTAGTGCAGGGAAGTGCACAATAATGTCTGACTCTAAACAAACTACAAACATGTGAACAATTAGTGATTACAGTTTTCGTGTGGGTAGTGCAGGGAAGCGCACAATAATGTCTGACTCTAAACAAACTACAAACATGTGAACAATTAGTGATTACAGTATACATGTGGGTAGTGCAGGGAAGCGCACAATAATGTCTGACTCTAAACAAACTACAAACATGTGAACAATTAGTGATTACAGTTTTCGTGTGGGTAGTGCAGGGAAGCGCACAATAATGTCTGACTCTAAACAAACTACAAACATGTGAACAATTAGTGATTACAGTTTTCGTGTGGGTAGTGCAGGGAAGCGCACAATAATGTCTGACTCTAAACAAACTACAAACATGTGAACAATTAGTGATTACAGTTTTCATGTGGGTAGTGCAGGGAAGCGCACAATAATGTCTGACTCTAAACAAACTACAAACATGTGAACAATTAGTGATTACAGTTTTCGTGTGGGTAGTGCAGGGAAGCGCACAATAATGTCTGACTCTAAACAAACTACAAACATGTGAACAATTAGTGATTACAGTTTTCATGTGGGTAGTGCAGGGAAGCGCACAATAATGTCTGACTCTAAACAAACTACAAACATGTGAACAATTAGTGATTACAGTTTTCGTGTGGGTAGTGCAGGGAAGCGCACAATAATGTCTGACTCTAAACAAACTACAAACATGTGAACAATTAGTGATTACAGTATACATGTGGGTAGTGCAGGGAAGCGCGCAATAATGTCTGACTCTAAACAAACTACAAACATGTGAACAATTAGTGATTACAGTTTTCATGTGGGTAGTGCAGGGAAGCGCACAATAATGTCTGACTCTAAACAAACTACAAACATGTGAACAATTAGTGATTACAGTTTTCGTGTGGGTAGTGCAGGGAAGCGCACAATAATGTCTGACTCTAAACAAACTACAAACATGTGAACAATTAGTGATTACAGTTTTCATGTGGGTAGTGCAGGGAAGCGCACAATAATGTCTGACTCTAAACAAACTACAAACATGTGAACAATTAGTGATTACAGTTTTCGTGTGGGTAGTGCAGGGAAGCGCACAATAATGTCTGACTCTAAACAAACTACAAACATGTGAACAATTAGTGATTACAGTTTTCATGTGGGTAGTGCAGGGAAGCGCACAATAATGTCTGACTCTAAACAAACTACAAACATGTGAACAATTAGTGATTACAGTTTTCGTGTGGGTAGTGCAGGGAAGCGCACAATAATGTCTGACTCTAAACAAACTACAAACATGTGAACAATTAGTGATTACAGTTTTCATGTGGGTAGTGCAGGGAAGCGCACAATAATGTCTGACTCTAAACAAACTACAAACATGTGAACAATTAGTGATTACAGTTTTCGTGTGGGTAGTGCAGGGAAGCGCACAATAATGTCTGACTCTAAACAAACTACAAAAATGTGAACGATTAGTGATTACAGTTTTCATGTGGGTAGTTCAGGGAAGCGCACAATAATGTCTGACTCTAAACAAACTACAAACATGTGAACAATTAGTGATTACAGTTTTCGTGTGGGTAGTGCAGGGAAGCGCACAATAATGTCTGACTCTAAACAAACTACAAACATGTGAACAATTAGTGATTACAGTTTTCGTGTGGGTAGTGCAGGGAAGCGCACAATAATGTCTGACTCTAAACAAACTACAAACTTGTGAACAATTAGTGATTACAGTTTTCGTGTGGGTAGTGCAGGGAAGCGCACAATAATGTCTGACTCTAAACAAACTACAAACTTGTGAACAATTAGTGATTACAGTTTTCGTGTGGGTAGTGCAGGGAAGCGCACAATAATGTCTGACTCTAAACAAACTACAAACTTGTGAACAATTAGTGATTACAGTTTTCGTGTGGGTAGTGCAGGGAAGCGCACAATAATGTCTGACTCTAAACAAACTACAAACTTGTGAACAATTAGTGATTACAGTTTTCGTGTGGGTAGTGCAGGGAAGCGCACAATAATGTCTGACTCTAAACAAACTACAAACTTGTGAACAATTAGTGATTACAGTTTTCGTGTGGGTAGTGCAGGGAAGCGCACAATAATGTCTGACTCTAAACAAACTACAAACTTGTGAACAATTAGTGATTACAGTTTTCGTGTGGGTAGTGCAGGGAAGCGCACAATAATGTCTGACTCTAAACAAACTACAAACATGTGAACAATTAGTGATTACAGTTTTCGTGTGGGTAGTGCAGGGAAGCGCACAATAATGTCTGACTCTAAACAAACTACAAACTTGTGAACAATTGGAGTTGTGCAATATTTTTATTCCTTCACTTATTGTTGATTTTCTGAAAATATGAACTATTTTGAGAAACTATTATGAAGGATTTTAATTATAAACTTTTTTTTTTGAGAACACGAGCATAGTAAAATTTTAACATATTTGTTGCGAAAATTTGAACTTTATACCTATTGCTGATAGATGGACGGACGGACACACAGCGGAGGCTGAGTAACATGGTCCCGTTGGGATCCTTTGGGTGAGGAACCCTAATTCTTTTTTCAGTTGGTATGTATTATTTTGTATTGAAAATCTATGAACATTTTACAAATCTAACAGCACATCTGAAGAGGGTCGACTATTCTTCCTTAACTAAAAAAATGCTGTGACAGACGGACGGACGCACGGACAGACAAACACACGATTGATTCTATAGTGGTTTCATTTTTACCTTTTGAGGCACGGAATCCTAAAAAGCCTAAAAGATTTTATTTTTATAATTGAAGTATTCTTGCAAATAAATTATTCTGATTCTGATTCATTATGGCTTGCGACTCCAGATGAAGGAAAAATAAAGGCTATGATTTCAGGCGGGAACCTCTTGTTTTCATACTTAGTAGTCGGGTTTTAGTTTTTTAATTTTTATTTTATAACAAAACGTACCAAATAACTCCAAATTTCTAATAATTGGAAAATTGACGCAAAAGCCATTGCTCCGAATGTTTTTTTTTTAATTAATTGGGTTACATAAAAACTGCACTATGCCAATTTAGGCATTCTCTCTCGTGTATCTACCAGATACGCTAGACTACCAGGTTTATGATATAGCGTCCCCACTCACCGACAGCTAGGTCATAAAGTGAGGGCCGCTATTCCTGCCAACACCATAAGGTGAAGACAAGGACCAGCCTTGCAGAGTACCAGGACAAGCGTCTTGGCGGCAAGACCTACCAATTTAGGCATATGGAGCTTTATATGTTTGTGGTAACTCTTGGCCCGCCAGCACCGCACTCGGCACGAGTAACCACAGTGCAATATTGTAGTACCGCCAGCACCGCACGCGGTACTAGTAACCACAGGGTGCATATTGTAGTACCGCCAGCACCGCACGCGACACGAGTAACCACAGTGCAATATTGTAGTACCGCCAGCACCGCGCGCGGCACGAGTAACCACAGTGCAATATTGTAGTACCGCATGCACCGCGCGCGGCACGAGTAACCACAGTGCAATATTGTAGTACCGCCAGCACCGCACGCGGCACGAGTAACCACAGGGTGCATATTGTAGTACCGCCAGCACCGCACGCGGCACGAGTAACCACAGTGCAATATTGTAGTACCGCCAGCACCGCGCGCAGCACGAGTAACCACAGTGCAATATTGTAGTACCGCCAGCACCGCGCGCGGCACGAGTAACCACAGTGCAATATTGTAGTACCGCCAGCACCGCACGCGACACGAGTAACCACAGTGCAATATTGTAGTACCGCCAGCACCGCGCGCGGCACGAGTAACCACAGTGCAATATTGTAGTACCGCCAGCACCGCGAGCGGCACGAGTAACCACAGTGCAATATTGAAGGCCCACCAGCACCGCGCGCGGCACGAGTAACCACAGTGCAATATTGTATTACGCCAGCACCGCACGCGGCACGAGTAACCACAGTGCAATATTGTAGTACCGCCAGCACCGCACGTGGCACGAGTAACCACAGTGCAATATTGTAGTACCGCCAGCACCACACGCGGCACGAGTAACCACAGTGCAATATTGTAGTACGCAAGCACCGCACAAGGCACGACTAACCACAGTGCAATATTGTAGTACCGCCAGCACCGCACACGGCACGAGTAACCACAGTGCAATATTGTAGGCCCGCCAGCACCGCGCACGGCACGAGTAACCACAGTGCAATATTGTAGTACCGCCAGCACCGCGTGCGGCACGAATAACCACAGTGCAATATTGTAGTACGCCAGCACCGCGCTCGGCACGAGTAACCACAGTGCAATATTGTATTACGCCAGCGCCGTACGCGGCACGAGTAACCACAGTGCAATATTGTAGTACGCAAGCACCGCACGCGGCACGAGTAACCACAGTGCAATATTGTAGTACCGCCAGCACCGCACGCGACACGAGTAACCACACTGCAATATTGTAGGCCCGCCAGCACCGCGCGCGGCACGAGTAACCACAGTGCTAATTGTATTACGCCAGCACCGCACGCGGCACGAGTAACCACAGTGCAATATTGTAGTACGCAAGCACCGCACGCGGCACGAGTAACCACAGTGCAATATTGTAGTACGCCAGCACCGCGCTCGGCACGAGTAACCACAGTGCAATATTGTATTACGCCAGCGCCGTACGCGGCACGAGTAACCACAGTGCAATATTGTAGTACGCAAGCACCGCACGCGGCACGAGTAACCACAGTGCAATATTGTAGTACCGCCAGCACCGCACGCGACACGAGTAACCACACTGCAATATTGTAGGCCCGCCAGCACCGCGCGCGGCACGAGTAACCACAGTGCTAATTGTATTACGCCAGCACCGCACGCGGCACGAGTAACCACAGTGCAATATTGTAGTACGCAAGCACCGCACGCGGCACGAGTAACCACAGTGCAATATTGTAGTACGCCAGCACCGCGCTCGGCACGAGTAACCACAGTGCAATATTGTATTACGCCAGCACCGTACGCGGCACGAGTAACCACAGTGCAATATTGTAGTACGCAAGCACCGCACGCGGCACGAGTAACCACAGTGCAATATTGTAGTACCGCCAGCACCGCAGGCGACACGAGTAACTACACTGCAATATTGTAGGCCCGCCAGCACTGCGCGCGGCACGAGTAACCACAGTGCTCATTGTATCACGCCAGCACCGCACGCGGCACGAGTAACCACAGTGCAATATTGTAGTACGCCAGCACCGCACGCGACACGAGTAACCACAGTGCAATATTGTAGTACCGCCAGCACCGCGCGCGGCACGAGTAACCACAGTGCTCATTGTATCACGCCAGCACCGCACGCGGCACGAGTAACCACAGTGCAATATTGTAGTACGCCAGCATCGCACGCGACACGAGTAACCACAGTGCAATATTGTAGTTCGCCAGCACCGCGCGCGGCACGAGTAACCACAGTGCAATATTGTATTACGCCAGCACCGCACGCGGCACGAGTAACCACAGTGCAATATTGTAGTACCGCCAGCATCGCGCGCGGCACGAGTAACCACAGTGCACATTGTATCACGCCAGCACCGCACGCGGCACGAGTAACCACAGTGCAATATTGTAGTACCGCCAGCACCGCACGCGGCACGAGTAACCACAGTGCAATATTGTAGTACCGCCAGCACCGCGCGCGGCACGAGTAACCACAGTGCTCATTGTATCACGCCAGCACCGCACGCGGCACGAGTAACCACAGTGCAATATTGTAGTACGCAAGCACCGCACGCGGCACGAGTAACCACAGTGCAATATTGTAGTACCGCCAGCACCGCACGCGGCACGAGTAACCACAGTGCAATATTGTAGTACCGCATGCACCGCGCGCGGCACGAGTAACCACAGTGCAATATTGTAGTACCGCCAGCACCGCACGCGGCACGAGTAACCACAGGGTGCATATTGTAGTACCGCCAGCACCGCACGCGGCACGAGTAACCACAGTGCAATATTGTAGTACCGCCAGCACCGCGCGCGGCACGAGTAACCACAGTGCAATATTGTATTACGCCAGCGCCGCACGCGGCACGAGTAACCACAGTGCAATATTGTAGTACGCAAGCACCGCACGCGGCACGAGTAACCACAGTGCAATATTGTAGTACCGCCAGCACCGCACGCGACACGAGTAACCACACTGCAATATTGTAGGCCCGCCAGCACCGCGCGCGGCACGAGTAACCACAGTGCTAATTGTATTACGCCAGCACCGCACGCGGCACGAGTAACCACAGTGCAATATTGTAGTACCGCCAGCACCGCACGCGACACGAGTAACTACACTGCAATATTGTAGGCCCGCCAGCACTGCGCGCGGCACGAGTAACCACAGTGCTCATTGTATCACGCCAGCACCGCACGCGGCACGAGTAACCACAGTGCAATATTGTAGTACGCCAGCACCGCACGCGACACGAGTAACCACAGTGCAATATTGTAGTACCGCCAGCACCGCGCGCGGCACGAGTAACCACAGTGCTCATTGTATCACGCCAGCACCGCACGCGGCACGAGTAACCACAGTGCAATATTGTAGTACGCAAGCACCGCACGCGGCACGAGTAACCACAGTGCAATATTGTAGTACCGCCAGCACCGCACGCAACACGAGTAACTACACTGCAATATTGTAGGCCCGCCAGCACTGCGCGCGGCACGAGTAACCACAGTGCTCATTGTATCACGCCAGCACCGCACGCGGCACGAGTAACCACAGTGCAATATTGTAGTACGCCAGCACCGCACGCGACACGAGTAACCACAGTGCAATATTGTGGTACCGCCAGCACCGCGCGCGGCACGAGTAACCACAGTGCTCATTGTATCACGCCAGCACCGCACGCGGCACGAGTAACCACAGTGCAATATTGTAGGCCCGCCAGCACTGCGCGCGGCACGAGTAACCACAGTGCTCATTGTATCACGCCAGCACCGCACGCGGCACGAGTAACCACAGTGCAATATTGTAGTACGCCAGCACCGCACGCGACACGAGTAACTACAGTGCAATATTGTAGTTCGCCAGCACCGCGCGCGGCACGAGTAACCACAGTGCAATATTGTAGTACCGCCAGCACCGCGCGCGGCACGAGTAACCACAGTGCAGTATTGTAGTACCGCCAGCACCGCACGCGGCACGAGTAACCACAGTGCAATATTGTAGTACCGCCAGCACCGCGCGCGGCACGAGTAACCACAGTGCTCATTGTATCACGCCAGCACCGCACGCGGCACGAGTAACCACAGTGCAATATTGTAGTACGCCAGCACCGCACGCGGCACGAGTAACCACAGTGCAATATTATAGTACCGCCAGCACCGCACACGGCACGAGTAACCACAGTGCAATATTGTGGTACGCCAGCACAGCACGCGGCACGAGTTACCACAGTGCAATATTGTAGTACGCCAGCACCGCACGCGACACGAATAACCACATTGCAATATTGTAGTACGCCAGCACCACACGCGGCACGAGTAACCACAGTGCAATATTGTAGTACCGCCAGCACCGCACGCGGCACGAGTAACCACAGTGCAATATTGTAGGCCCGCCAGCACCGCGCTCAGCACGAGTAACCACAGTGCAATATTTTAGTACCGCTAGCACCGCACGCGGCACGAGTAACCACAGTGCAATATTGGAGGCCCGCCAGCACCGCGCTCGGCACGAGTAACCACAGTGCAATATTGTAGGCCCGCCAGCACCGCGCTAGGCACGAGTAACCACAGTGCAATATTGTATTACGCCAGCACCGCACGCGGCACGAGTAACCACAGTGCAATATTGTATTACGCCAGCATAGCACGCGGCACGAGTTACCACATTGCAATATTGTAGTACGCCAGCACCGCACGCGACACGAATAACCACAGTGCAATATTGTAGTACGCCAGCACCACACGCGGCACGAGTAACCACAGTGCAATATTGTAGTACCGCCAGCACTGCGCGCGGCACGAGTAACCACAGTGCAATATTGTAGTACCGCCAGCACCGCACGCGGCACGAGTAACCACAGTGCAATATTGTAGTACCGCCAGCACTGTGCGCGGCACGAGTAACCACAGTGCAATATTGTAGTACCGCCAGCACTACGCGCGGCACGAGTAACCACAGTGCAATATTGTAGTACCGCCAGCACCGCGTGCGGCACGAGTAACCACAGTGCAATATTGTAGTACCGCCAGCACCGCACGCGGCACGAGTAACCACAGTGCAATATTGTAGGCCCGCCAGCACCGCGCTCGGCACGAGTAACCTCAGTGCAATATTGTAGTACCGCCAGCACCGCACGCGGCACGAGTAACCACAGTGCAATATTGTAGGCCCGCCAGCACCGCGCGCGGCACGAGTAACCACAGTGCAATATTGTAGTACCGCCAGCACCGCACGCGGCACGAGTAACCACAGTGCAATATTGTAGGCCCGCCAGCACCGCGGTCGGCACGAGTAACCACAGTGCAATATTGTAGGCCCGCCAGCACCGCGCTCGGCACGAGTAACCACAGTGCAATATTGTATTACGCCAGCACCGCAGGCGGCACGGGTAACCACAGTGCAATATTGTAGTACCGCCAGCACCGCGCGCAGCACGAGTAACCACAGTGCAATATTGTAGTACCGCCAGCACCGCGCGCAGCACGAGTAACCACAGTGCAATATTGTAGGCCCGCCAGCACCGCGCTCGGCACGAGTAACCACAGTGCAATATTGTATTACGCCAGCACCGCACGCGGCACGAGTAATCACAGTGCAATATTGTAGGCCCGCCAGCACCGCGGTCGGCACGAGTAACCACAGTGCAATATTGTAGTACCGCTAGCACCGCACGCGACACGAGTAACCACAGTGCAATATTGTAGGCCCGCCAGCACCGCGCTCGGCACGAGTAACCACAGTGCAATATTGTATTACGCCAGCACCGCACGCGGCACGGGTAACCACAGTGCAATATTGTAGTACCGCAAGCACCGCGCACGGCACGAGAAACCACTATCTAAGTAGATATACTAACTTTACATCAAACCATTAAGCTTCAGAAAACAATAAACTAATTAGGTGAAAACTCTTCTTATTTATAGAAATAATGTATCCCACCAAAAACATCCTGTAAAAACTAGCCAAGTCTCGATTGAGCTGCTTGTTTTTCTATAAAAAGTAATGAAATCTCTAAGCAAGCCAAGCCTAGTCTAGGGTTCTTTACTGCGATTTCTTTATTATTACGGTTAGATTTTATGTGACCTGCCGTTGAACATTCTTTATTTACTCCTTGAGACATCCAAGTCAACGGCCAAGTCACATAAAATCTAACCATAATAATAAAGAAATCGCAGTAAAGAACCCTAGACTAGGCTTGGCTTTGCTTAGAGATTTCATTACTTTTTATAGAAAAACAAGCAGCTCAATCGAGACTTGCCTAGTTTTTACAGGATGTTTTTGGTGGGATTTCACTTATTTTTGTAGAAAACTACATTGATTCATGAACTGCGCCTTAAAAACTAGTAAATCAAGGAGTTCAGTCCTGCAACTGCATAAATAACTTTGTAATCCTATATATTTTATATGGGATTACAAAGTTATTTATGTAGTTTGTGTAACTAGAAAACTGGACCGAAATTGCAAAATGTTTGAGTTTTTCCTTGCTTTATACACTAAAGACTAATTGTATTCTAAATTTGAATCTTCTATGTCGGCTAGAAGTGCCTTGGAATTATGATGATCTGTCAGTCAGTGAGTGACAAATTAGGAAATTTTGACTAGTTATAATTCTTAAAGTACTGGTTCAAATTGAATGAAATTTGGAATATACTGTGCTTATATGATGCCTGCTTGGGTACAGAAAATTCAGGCTTCTAGGTTTATCTACAACGAAGTATTGGGGGGGTCGAAAATGGCCTGAACTTCTTCGAGAAAAGGATGGTACGGCCGTGCCGCTTTTTTTTCTCGACTTGGCGGGGGCACTGCCGTGCCCCCAGTCCCCCAGATACCCATTTGATTTATGAGAGTATATACGAGGGCTGTTTGATAAGTACCCGTTTGTGGCAAAAAAAAACATTTTTTTTTATATATGCATTTATTTTTCTACGTAGTCACCTTTCAACTCTATACACTTATTCCACCTATACTCAAGCTTCAATAAACCATCCAAAAAGTATGATTTTGGAAAGTCATTAAAATAGGCCTCTGTGGCGGCAATGACTTCGTCATTTGATCCAAATCGCTTACCACCGAGCCATTTTTTTGGTTGGGAAACAAAAAGAAATCGCATGGGGCCAAATTTGGAGAATACGGGGGGCGAGGCAATAGTTCGTAGCGTAACTGTGCTAATTTAGCCGTCACAACTCTGGACGAATGAGCCGGGGCGTTGTCGTGATGAATCAGTATTTTTTTCTTTTTTAAATAGGGTCGTTTGTCCTTTAAGACGGCGTCAAATTCATCCAATAAATTAGCATAGCACTGCCCTGTTATCGTTTTCCCCTTTTCTAAGTAGTCAATATGTATAATACCCTGCGAACCCAAAAAAACAGTCGCCATGACCTTTCCAGCCGATGGGACGGTTTTTGCTTTCTTTGGAGCAGGTTCACCCGGTAAAATCCACTGCTTCGACTGCTCTTTCATTTCCGGGGTGTAGTGGTGAACCCACGTTTCGTCCACGGTTACGAAACGACGCAGAAACTCCTTCGGGTTACGTTTGAACACGGCCAAACACTGCTCCGAAGTAGTCAGTCGGTTCCGTTTTTGCTCCTCCGTGAGTAAACGCGGCACCCACCTCGCCGATACTTTCTTCATACCCAATTTTTCTTCTAATATGTGTTGTACCCTCTCGATTGAAACGTTTACACCATCAACGATTTCTCGAAGTTTAATTCGGCGGTCGGCTAAAACGATATTTTCAATTTTCTTAACCATATCGTCTGTAGTCACCTCAATTGGCCGGCCTGGGCGATCCTCATCAAAGACGGTTGTTCTCCCGCGCTTAAACTCGTTATACCAATATCTGACGGTTGTCATAGAAGGAGCACATTCATGGTAAACCGCTTGCATTCTTACTTTTATTTCATCACATGTTTTTCCTTCCAAAAACAAGAATCTAATTACAGACCGATACTGTTCTTTCTCCATTTTAACAATTTTAAGTTCACGCTTTCACTAAATCGCTGTCAAATGGAAAAAAAAACAAAAGAATGCAATTTTTTTTTCTTTTTCCCGCCTCTGAAAAATGGCTTAAAAAGGTGGTATACTTATTTTCGGCCAGTGATATTAATATATTTAGTAAACGGGTACTTATCAAACAGCCTAGGTACAAGTACCATTATAGTACCATTCATATTGATTGATCGATTGATTGAGAACACTTTATTGCACAACATAGGAGGAAAATACAGATACCTTCAATGATATTGTATCCGCTTCTCATCATTATATATTGTAGAGTTTAACTATTACGTAAACAGCAATTGAGCGAGACTAAAAAAATACATGATTCCATTTTCAACAGATATCCACAAAAACCGGTAAAGTGCGTGTCAGAACCGCGCACAAAGGGTTCCGTACTATCATACTAAATGGCGCTAGTTTCTTCACGTTTCAAAAAAACATGTTTTTTGTATGGAGACTTTCACTTTTTATTATTTTAAGGATCTGTTGTTATAGCGGCAACAGAAATAAATCATCTGTAAAAATTTCAATTGCCTAGCTATCACGGTTTCTGAAATACAGCCTGGTGACGGACGGACAGCAGAGTGTTAGTAATAGCGTCCCGTTTTTGCCCTTTGGGTACGGAACCCTAAAAATCAATCTACCTAGCGGCATCTAGCGTAGGGCTGCCATAAATTCTGAGACGCCGACTGGGACATTTAGAACAGAAATAGGGTAAACCATGGATTATTCAAAAACACTGGTAATATTTATGAAACTTTAATCAAAAAATAACGAAGTCTTTCTTACACTACGTTCTAGGTGACACTTTCCTTTGCGAACTCAATTTTTTCGGTAGATTTGGCTTTTCAGTAATTCCTTTTCCTCTTTATGTAATTACAAAATTGTATGCAAGTCATTTTATAATTATAAACGCATAGAATGATGCTTTTGACTGCGCTTGCACTGAGTGAATTTCGTTCTTTCGTCCACTGCCATGAAATTAACGAAAACACTCGTTCTATGTTAGCGTTGCGGCCTGGGATTGCAAAAATATATTGACATATTTTAAGAAGATTTGTTTTTCTTTCCAGTTCTTTTGTTTTTTTCAAAAAAGGATTTCCATTTCACTACACAGGGTAGCTTGCGAACTTTATGCATGCCAGGACATATGACTTGCTGCCCAGGACACCGGGACACAACACTTCCAACCGGGACATGTCCCGGCGGTGTACTGGGACGTATGGCAGCCCTAATCTGCGGCATCTAGCGGGTTGTTTGTTCTCTTATTTATCTATAAGAATGTTATAAAGAGGTAAGTAAAGTTTGTTTGTTTGTAGAGGCCAGCACATCAAGCTACACACTCGTAGTGCGATTCGGATCCGTACGCGTACGGCATAAGAACGGTACAAAATCCAAAGTGTGCTTGATGTGCTGGCCCGTGTACATAGGAAGTATCAATTTCAATTTTTAATATATTTATTCAAAATAGGTGCAAAGTACACTATTTCTGATAGTCAGTCATTAAATAATAGTAACATAATGTAATTTGTGAAGAATCAAGAAATAAACAATAATTAGTCAATAAAGTCAAAATTCAATCATTGATATAAACTAGATTATGTCATTAGAACATGAAAACAATATGACACGAAAAGTTATACATAAAAATCATTGAATGCCTTTAACAAGAGTAGGGCAGTTCACACGGACAGCACCCGGTCACGAGTATAACGCGAGAGTCAGCCATCGCTCCCATCAACCATATTAGAGGGAAAGGAACGCCATCGCTCCCATCAACCATATTAGAGGGAAAGGAACGACCCGGCTCCCGATGCGCCACCATCCGCACGAACATTTAAGCACCACTCATGTCAATGAACGGCTGAACTAAGCCTGCCAGCTAGCGTTTCTATATGCGGGCCCCACTGAAGCCTTGAATCTACAGTTAATCCTAGAAACACGCTTTGATTTACAACTTCTAATACATTACCAGCTAAGGATACATTGTTGTTTACTTCAATAACATTAGGTAATGTGAATTTAATACATTTGATCTTTTATGCATTTAAGACTAAGTTTTATTTATAGTAAACCAAGAAAAAGAAAGAGTTTCGTTAGCTTCGTCAGACATATCAGTTTTCCTGTCAATCTTAAAAACTAGTGATGTATCATCCGCAAACAACACAATTTTCGACAGTGATTCAACCATCAATGGTAGATCAGTAATCTTCGAAACTACTCATCTGATTAAAAAAATATTTCACCAATGGTTAGAATAGAATTTGAAACAGAAACACTTAATAAAAAAAAACCGTTCACTCTCGATATATCCACGGGGGCGAAGCCGCGGGCAACAGCTAGTATTACTTATATAAGCAAACCAGATAAAATATATATAAAAAAAAATTCGAGCGAGACCTACAGTACTCGCATATGATGTGTAACATGTGACAAAATACTTTATAAAAGGACGGCAAAGATACGGCAGACTAGGCTGTATGGTCATAGAGACCTTTGCCTTTTCCGCGCTTTTAAAGCCTGAAAAAACGCGACTTCCTGTTACACATTTCCGTCACATGGGACACTTTTCCGTCCCATTTCATGAAATCACTCCCACAAATTGCAGGAAAGCGAGAGCAAAGATGTTACACATCAAAAATGTAAATTAAAAATACTTGACTGTGTAAAAAGTTAACTTTAAAATGGAAACAAGCTGACCTATTCTGTCTCCAACCCGACACCCCGCAAGTACACCCTGAGCCGAGGTCCATGCCCATTGGCTACTTGTCCTTAGAGAGTATACCATTTACTTACTGTACCTTGTTTAAAAGCAAATAAATACTTACTTACTTACTTACTTACTTACATTCCATTCACAGTCGCCCAGCGTGCAGCGTGCAGCGCCCTCTCGCCAATAGAAGCAGTAAAGACCATCTCCCCACAATCTCACGACAATCTCATGCAGTCGGAGGCAATATGTCTAATGATGTGTAAAATCTTTGCTCTCGCTTTCCTGCAATTTGTGGGAGTGATTTCGTGAAATGGGACGGAAAAGTGTCCCATGTGACGGAAATGTGTAACAGGGAGTCGCGTTTTTTTTGTTTTCGAAGTGAATTATCACTGTTATCTGCACGTCAATAAATTCCCACGAAACTTACGTTAGGTTCCTGCATCTTAGTATATTTCTATTGTTATGTTTCTCGTTCACAAATAATTTATATAATTTAGCATTTCCCATTCTAAATTACATTTAAACATATGTTGTACATATTTTTGTAAGCCTTTTAAAAAGCCCTTTATTCTTACACGTATTTATTTGATAAATCTTTTTGATGACAAAAAATTTGGCGCCAAAACTCCGCCATTTTTACTTTTTGTAATTTTGATATTACTTGGTGTCAGTCGCACAAAGAAATCCAACGACACTTCTCAAGTAAAAATCTATCAAGCCGTGTGGGCTGCAGAGCGTGCCAAAGGAATATACATGTATTACATAGGTACATACCTTAAATAAATCCTTAAATAAATAAAAAATTTTTAACCGCCTCCGTAGCTCAGAGGCAAAGTTCACTGGCATTACACAGGAGGTCGCGGGTTCGATTCCCGGCGGGGTCAATTGTAAGACTCGGTTTGGTTGGTGGTAGGGCATTTTCTAAGCCCGCCTGGCTAGCTACCACCATCTTATCTAAGTCTTGCCGCCAAATATCAATGTTGATATCATTGGTGTGTTCCGGCATGAAGATAAGATAGCCAGTTCCCCATTGCGTTGGGGAATCTTGGTATGCCCGCTTCCATCTTCGGCAACGTCGTCACTTACCACCAGGTGAGATGTTGTCAAGGGTTTACCAATTGTTAATAAAAAAAAAAAAAAAAAAAAAAAAAAATTAAATACACTGGAGAACCATAACCCACCTTCTGGCGCGGTCGGGCAAAAATATCTCGCACTTCAAAGTTTGTAAAAAGGTGATTTAAACGGGAATATTGTTGTAGTCGGGCGAACCCCGCCCTCCACAGTCCACAACGACCCCTAGCAGTATTGCCTCCCGAGTCCCGACACCCGACACCCGACACCCGACCGACTGCAATACAATTCATGTTTAAACTACTTACCTTGAAGTGCGAGTCATTGACTAGGTACGAGTACTTATACTAATCTCTGACCTACTCGTACAATGATATATAATGTTACTATCTCACTGTACTCGTACATACCGTTACCGAACTACATACCGATTGCTAAGCATCTCTGTTCAAGTTTTTTATCATCATCATCATATCAGCCGATAAACGTCCACTGACGAACAAGGCCTCCTACAAGGATTTCCACGACGACCGGTCCTGCGCTGTCCACATCCAGCGGCTTCCCGCGACCTTCATCAGGTCATCGGTCCACCGAGTGGGAGGCTTACCTACGCTACGTTTGCCGGTGCGCGGTCGCCTTATTTGGCGGCAAGACTTAGATAAGATGGTGGTAGCTTGCCAGGCGGCCTTAGATAATGCCCTACCACCAACCAAACCGAGTCTAACTCTTACTCCGTTGATTGACACTGGGTATAAAGTAAAGTAGCTCTGCAATTCAACAGCAGGCAGTCGTGTGAAAGGGGGAGAATCACTGGTGCCTGTTATACACACACACACACACACACACACACACACACACACACACACACGCGCGCGCGTCTTGTCTTCTCCTATGACAGGATAGCCGACAGCTGCTAGTCTATCTGTTATTCATTTCATAACATTTATTGCCGTTTATTTACTTTAATATTTTCATATTTATTGTTTATTTTCTTTTTTATTTTTACCACCAGGTGAGATGTTGTCAAGGGTTTACCAATTTTTAATAAAAAAAAATATATATCTTGATTTTAATTTTTTTTAACCGACTTCAAAAAAGGAAGAGGTTTCTCAATTCGACCATATACTCTATGACGAGGAAACCAGGATCTGATGGCATCCCGGGGAAATCGAGGTGAACCTTAGTTTCCTGTTTGAAGTCTGTATTTTTTGTTCAAAATTATATCATTTTAAATAAGGTAAAATTTATAACAGAAATAAAATACCACGTGAAAAGCTAACAATCAATAAGTAGGTAGATATATACCTATTCAATAATTTTGTGTGATGCCGGGCCACAGATTACTAATTAGTTACTAGCCGGGCGCGGGCGCGGGCGGTGAGGCGATCTGCAGTGCCTCCGACTCAGACTCACATGACCAGAACCTACTAAAACCTAATTTCAGCTCAATCGGATTTCTGGAAGTCGCTCTAAAGATTTGAGCTAAACAACTAACATACTACATACATAAAGTACCTTTCATTAGAATTTTCCAACAATTTTTTCAGTTATTATTGTAATTTGTGACATTAATAACTGAAAAATTGGTATCAGAATTATTGTTTCATAGAGAAATAATGTAATTTGTAGGTTAGGTTATTGTGTCATCATATCAGCCGAAGGAAGTCCACTGCTGGACATAGGCCTCCCCCAAGGTTATTGTGTACATTGTTGGAAAATTCTAATGAAAGGTACTTTACAAACATTGCAAGTTTAAAAAAAAAAGACGTGTGGCACTCGGGGACTGCCGCGGTAAAGCTATTACATAGCATTTTTTATCAACTTATGCAATTATAATTATTTACCATCGCGACCACCATCACGAGCACCATTGCGATCACCATCGCGACCATCATTGCGACCACCATCGCGACCACCATCGCGACCACCATCGCGACCACCACCGCGACCACCATCGCGACCACCATCGCAACCACCATCACCACCACCATCACCATCATCATGATGGATAGATAGATGGCACTGTAAGTTTTTTAGAACTCAATATATTTTTTTGGGGTGTCTGGTTTTTTTCAGTCCCCTCAAAGCCCGCGATAAAAGCTATACTTACAATAGCTTAAAATACGAGTGTGCTTTAAACCACACGACTGAAGTAAAACTTCTTTAGCTCCATCAATATATATTTGAAAGTAAATACTTAGTCTTCAGAAAATTATCAAATCTTTTTTGTCATATGGAGGTATATACTGTTTATGAAAAGAGTTTTATTATTCTCCGAAAATGATCAAATCTTCTTATATGTTTGTTTTGACAACCGATATTGTTGCCATGGCAACCATTCTTATATGTTTGTTTTGACAACCGATATTGTTGCCATGGCAACCGAGCGTGAGGTTTTTCTTCGTTACGGAATTTCTGGATTCGGTCCCCGCGCTCAAAGCCTGCGATAAAATCTATGCAATAGCTTAAAAAGCTTTTAAAATATAAATAAATAAAGAAAACCATCAATGACTATCCACCTAAGTTTTTTCTAAAATTACAGAAGGAAAGCTACTACAGATATATATTATTATTTGTGTTCCAATGTAGTGAATAAAAAAATACATAAACGTAATGTAATTTATAAATTACGTTAATCTAATAATAAAAAAATCCTAAAAATATTAATATATAAGGTCTAACAAAATTAGCTGAAACTATTTTAACTGGTGCTTCTACCCATGAAACTGAACAACTTTTCCCATGAAACCCATAGTCAAATCTCAAAAAAACGACAAGTTGCACTCCGGGAGTGCCGGCAGAAGTGAAAACTTGAATATTAACGTTGTGCATTTATATTACATTAAAAAGTTTATATCTCGCAAAAATCAACAAAAAATCAACTCCATCCGTCTTACGAATTTTCGATCAGGTCACGTCACAGATTACTAAATAGTTACTTGTCCTGACGCGAGTTTAACATTTTTTACCCATTACAAAACAAGTGCACAACGCCGCTAAAGAAGTTTTCACTACTCCATCCGTCTTACGAATTTTCGATCAGGTCACGTGTCCTGACGCGAGTTTAACATTTTTTACCCATTACAAAACAAGTGCACAACGCCGCTAAAGAAGTTTTCACTACTCCATCCGTCTTACGAATTTTCGATCAGGTCACGTGTCCTGACGCGAGTTTAACATTTTTTACCCATTACAAAACAAGTGCACAACGCCGCTAAAGAAGTTTTCACTACTCCATCCGTCTTACGAATTTTCGATCAGGTCACGTGTCCTTACGCGAGTTTAACATTTTTTACCCATTACAAAAAAAGTGCACAACGCCGCCAAAGAAGTTTTCACTTCAAAAATTTTTGAACTTCGCATACTAAGTTGGCTGATCAGCTGATCGAGTTAGTATGGGAGAGCCAAATTTTTTTTTGCGATTTGACTATGGGTTCCATGGGGAAAGTTCTTGAGTTTCATGGGTAGAAGCACCAGTTAAAATAGTTTCAGCTAATTTTGTTACACCTTATAGGGCAGTGTTGCGGCGGGCGCGCGCGCGTGTTGGCGGCTGCCGCCAGAAAACCCTCCAACAACTTGTAAAATAACTATCTTCGAGGACTAACCTAACTAAAGTATATAACGGCAGCGGCCAGAAAAAAAAAGCATTGATGGAAGAACGTGTAAATGTGGTGGGAGCAAGTGGAAGCCGAGGCACACGTTCACGTACGTAAGTCCGTCAATGCCTAGTTGTGGCCACTTTTCGCAAATAATGCGCGGAAATTAAAACTTCAATGATTACTTTTCAAAATCAATGACGAACAACAAACAGCAATTGTTTTTCACGCGCCAAAGTGGTTTTTTTTTTTAAATAAAGAGCGTTCTATTTGCAAGTCAGTTAGACATTTAAAGAAAACCTTTGATAAGTTACCTCCGGGGTTGCCATGTTTCGGAGTAAAATATAGTTCCATTTTTAAATTACACGACAGATTATTTGCATAGTAATTTATTTGGCCGCTAAACACGACAGATATATATTTTCATACAACTTTTGGTGGCCGCTGCTCGCATGTATTTGGCCAGTACAGCAATTTCGATTTATCTCCAAGAAGGTTGTCAAAATAATGCTCTTTCCAAGCATGTTTGAGAAAATTATCTTACCTCTCGAAGGCAAGGCCAACAAACATTTTATAACGTATTTGTTAAACCCCACTCGTTTGTGGCGTGGTCGGCCGTTATAAACGGCTTAAGAGCGGCTTAGAATGTTGATTGTTTAATGAACTAATCCTTCACGTGAGAGAACTCACATGACTGTAAGGCTGCGGCAATAAAGGGGTATTACAGGCAATCCAAACAATCGCAATCGCGCAGTGAGTTCGCTCCGGCCGCGCAGCCCGCGCCGCCCGCGCAACCCTGCGGCGCCCTGAACTGATTGTGTGCTGTGTTCCAGCCTCCGCCTCCGCCTCCGCCGCCGCCGCCGCCGCCGCCGCACCAGCATGATTCCGCGGCGCAAGCACAACGCCTCGGCCAGCTCGCTGCCGGCGCCCGACGATGACAAGCACGCCAGCAATGACTACATCAGTGAGTCCAACGCTCTGTCGCTCTTTCAGCGCCGCTCCGGTCCCTGCGCACTAACACTGACAGCTAGGAACAATCGGTTTTACAACGCGTCATGGCTAGACAGTAGGCAGGTCCTGCTGGCTGACTTACTTTACCTCCCGAATAATTTAGAATCGATCCAATTAATGTCAGCCACGAGTCACGACACAATGGCATGCTTTACGGACTGATTTGTCACTTGTTTTTAATGTCAGCCACGAGTCACGACACAATGGCATGCTTTACGGACTGATTTGTCACTTGTTTTCAATGTCAGCCACGAGTCACGACACAATGGCATGCTTTACGGACTGATTTGTCACTTGTTTTTAATGTCAGCCACGAGTCACGACACAATGGCATGCTTTACGGACTGATTTGTCACTTGTTTTCAATGTCAGCCACGAGTCACGACACAATGGCATGCTTTACGGACTGATTTGTCACTTGTTTTTAATGTCAGCCACGAGTCACGACACAATGGCATGCTTTACGGACTGATTTGTCACTTGTTTTCAATGTCAGCCACGAGTCACGACACAATGGCATGCTTTACGGACTGATTTGTCACTTGTTTTTAATGTCAGCCACGAGTCACGACACAATGGCATGCTTTACGGACTGATTTGTCACTTGTTTTCAATGTCAGCCACGAGTCACGACACAATGGCATGCTTTACGGACTGATTTGTCACTTGTTTTTAATGTCAGCCACGAGTCACGACACAATGGCATGCTTTACGGACTGATTTGTCACTTGTTTTCAATGTCGGCCACGAGTCACGACACAATGGCATGATTTACGGACTGATTTGTCACTTGTTTTCAATGTCGGCCACGAGTCACGACACAATGGCATGCTTTACGGAATGATTTGTCACTTGTGTTTAATGTCAGCCACGAGTCATGACACAATGGCATGCTTTACGGACTGATTTGTCACTTGTTTTCAATGTCAGCCACGAGTCACGACACAATGACATGCTTTACGGACTGATTTGTCACTTGTTTTCAATGTCGGTCACGAGTTACGACACAATGGCATGCTTTACGGACTGATTTGTCACTTGTTTTCAATGTCAGCCACGAGTCACGACACAATGGCATGCTTTACGGACTGATTTGTCACTTGTTTTCAATGTCAGCCACGAGTCACGACACAATGGCATGCTTTACGGACTGATTTGTCACTTGTTTTCAATGTCGGCCACGAGTCACGACGCAATGGCATGCTTTACGGACTGATTTGTCACTTGTTTTCAATGTCAGCCACGAGTCACGACACAATGGCATGCTTTACGGACTGACTTGTCACTTGTTTTCAATGTCAGCCACGACTCACGACACAATGGCATGCTTTACGGACTGATTTGTCACTTGTTTTCAATGTCAGCCACGAGTCACGACACAATGGCATGCTTTACGGACTGATTTGTCACTTGTTTTCAATGTCAGCCACGAGTCACGACACAATGGCATGCTTTACGGACTGATTTGTCACTTGTTTTCAATGTCGGCCACGAGTCACGACACAATGGCATGCTTTACGGACTGATTTGTCACTTGTTTTCAATGTCGGCCACGAGTCACGACACAATGGCATGCTTTACGGACTGATTTGTCACTTGTTTTCAATGTCAGCCACGAGTCACGACACAATGGTATGCTTTACGGACTTATTTGTCACTTGTTTTAATCATATCGTAAGGTAAATGTAGTGTGTATACTGTATGATAGGTATATACCTATTATAGTATCTAAAAATCTTTTATTCTTGACTTGACTTTGTTGACTCCATTTCATCATATCAGCTGCTCATATACGTCCCCACCGAGGGGCTCTTGCCTGCCCTGAATTAGGGCGATCGGGCCTTAGTCGACCACGCGGGCCCAGTGCAGGTTGTTCGACTTCACACACAACCTTCGAGTTTCTTCGCAGGCGTGTGCAGGTGTCCTCACGATGTGTTCCTTCACCGCAAGAGTAAAAGCGTCGGATAAATGTACTGCAGCGTGATTTTTTCCGTAGTTTTCTTTAGTGTGGAATGTTTTTTCCGCGTTGGCAGCTTAGTGAAGCTTTTGGTGGAACTTGAATAGAAAAATAATAATTTTATATTGGTTTGAGATTGAAAATTTCGTTTCTTGAAAGATGGGACTTGGTTTTTTAAAAGAAAATGAAAGAAAAATGGTGTTGACCTCAGCAACACGAAGAGATTGGTGAACAAGGGTCGCTGTCCGCAGTTTCAACCTGAGTGCAGTAAATTAATAATAAGGTTGTAGTCTCGACGCGGCGTCGGCGCGCGCGCGGGCGCGGTGAGATGGGAAACACAGATCGTGGTCTCCACGAAATGTAATAAGAGATTGCAAATTGTGCGGCTGACATGAACTAGGGCCAACACTTACTTACCTCCCATGGTTGTTACGTTGTTACGAGTACCGGCGCGGCGCGGCGTATGACACAGACACATCAATCAGACAAACGAGAAGATAGTTTCCTTAAAAGAGTGCACTCAACTTGGATCCGCCGCCCTTCTGTTCTTGAAATAGTCGGAAGATACATATGGGTCCGGATAAGTTAGTTAGGATAGACTTGTACGAGTGTCACGGCCTGTTTTTACTTTCGAGTGACGAAGGAGTGAAGAAGATATTGTGAAGGCAAAAAAAATTTTGATGGGGATCGATAGTCTTACACTAATAGTCTCAAAAACATAAAAATAAAAAATGTGTGTGTGTCTGTACGTCCGCCGGTGCTCTAGTTCCTAAACTACTAGATAGATTTGGGTGAAAATTGGGTTAGGGCAATGACATTTTCAACCGACTTTCAAAAAGGAGGAGGTTCTCAATTCGACTGTACATTTTTTTGTATGTTTGTTGCGCGATATCTTCGCAGATTGTTAACCGATTGTCATGATTCTTTTATTAGTCTTTAGGATATGCTGCCTGGTTGGTCTTATAGTCCTATACAAATTTTATCATAATCAGTTTAGAAAATTAACAAAAGCAAAAAATATTAATGCAAAATTGTAGCAAGCGGTTGCGATGGAAGTCGATTTTTTGACGTGTTGAGCGTTTTCACTTTTCAATTATTACGCCTCATGCCGTTTGTTCTCAAATTTTCCTTATCTTGGTTGTTTAGGGTTACCACCATAGTAAATAATCACTTATTATTTTTTACTCACGAAGAGCCAAACGCCTAAGGCATGGCACAGCAGTATGGTCGTGCTTTTCTTCAAAAAGACGACAACTCTGCTGAAGAACTAGACACCCATCTCACTTCCGATTACGAATCGTCTCGCGTGCGGGTTTGACGACTTCCAGCCTCCCGAACAAGCCGGCTTCCGCAGAGGGTTTAGTACCATACATACATACATACGTGCGTCAGATGATAAAGAAGACTACAATCAGCCACTCACTATGCTTGGCGTTTGTGGACTATGAGAAAGCCTTTCATTCAGTCGAAACCTAAGCTGTGCTACAGTCTCTCCAGCAGTGCCGGATCTACTATTGGTACATCGAGGTGTTGCAGTGTTTGTGTGAATACTCCACCGTGTCAGTTCGCCTCCAGGGACCTATTCAGCTGCAGCGAGGGGTGAGACGAGGAGATGTTATACCTCTGAAACTGTTCACCGCCGCCCTGGAAGATGTTTTCAAGCTTCTGGACTGGGGTGGACTCGGTATCAATATCAACGGCGAGTACATCACCCACCTCTGATTCGCTGACGATATCGTGGTCATGGCTGAGAATGGAAGACCAAAGCACAATGCACAAAGTCTCTCAATAAGTGGGTCTTAAAGTGAACATGGACAAGACGAAAATTATGTTACATGTCCGTGTCGCATCCACTCCTCTGAAGGTTGGAGACTCTACACTGGAAGTTGTTGACGAATATGTATACCTGGGACAAACAGTCCAGTTAGGTAGGTTCAACTTAAAGAAAGATATTAATCGAGGAATCCAACTCGGCTGGCAGCGTTCGTAAAGCTTCGCAATATCTTCACGTCTCAAATACCGCAGTGTCTTAAGACTAAGGTCTTGACCACTGTGTGTTGCTAGTGATGACATACGGCACCCAGTCATGGTCGCTTACTATGGGCCTCTTAAGAAGGGTCTAGGTCACCCAAAGGGCAATGAAGCGAGCTATGCTCGGAATTTCCTTACGTGATCAAATCAGAAATGAGTAGATCCGTAGGAGAACCAAAAAAAATACACAATACAAAAAATAAAATCTAACACTCCATGCTCGGCCGATTTCTAAAAAAACCTACAGTGCCATCTATTAGCGATTTGCGGTACTTAAAGGACTTAGTCAATTTTACTGGTGTAACTTTTTTAGTGTTAATTTATGACATAAACATCCCGCGCCCCAAGGACTATGTGGTACTGGTAAATACTGCATAAATAAAAAATAAATAAAATTGCATAGGTTGATAAAAATGCTATGCAATAATATAGCTTTACCGTGGCAGTCCCCGAGTGCCACACGTTTTTTTTGTCAATTTCTCTCTTTTGTCTATTTAGTAATCTGTGCTTTTGTTGGTTAATCAGTGAAATCATACAGGCGTCCCAAGAAGGACCAACAGAGTTCAGGTGGTGAAAGCTGAGGTCAAGAACTCCCAAATTAACCCAACGTATGTTCCGCAAAATCGCATAGTTTTTAAAATAACCGCCGTGCGCCATTCTTCTGACTCTCTTTTTTAAAAAGGTAACTATTATTAATTCCTTTTTAGATTAATATTCTATGGAATAGTTACTCTGTCCGTAATTATCATCAAACCTCCACAGAAAATAGCAATTTTATCAGAAAATCACTACCATTTTATTTTATTCTCATTTTTTTTTAATAAATGGTTTTCATTCCTAATTGGTTTTTCGTAAATTTTGTCTTTCAGGCATCCCCAGTAAAATAAATCTATGGGGTTAAGATCAGGTGACCGAGGTGGCCACAAAGATGGGCCAAACGCCCAATCCATCTTCCTGGAAACACTTCGTCCAGATGTGCTCGAACTTGACTCCCATAATGTGCAGGGCAACCATCGTTCTGTAAGCACATGGTCGCGACCTTAACCCCATAGATTTTTTATTACTGCGGATGCCTGAAAGATAAAATTTACGAAAAACCAATTAGGAATGAAAACGATCTAAGAATAAGAGTGAATGCTGAAGCTCAAGAATTATCTGAAATGGGTCTACGAAAGACGAAGACTAAAAAGTTCTCTTTAAAAAATATGTCGATTATGTGTAAGAGTTGGAGGTAGACAAGTTGAACACTTATTAAAAAAGCGGGAAACTATTTTAATTTAAAAACCGTCTTTCTTTCAACAACCAAAACACTTATCAAGTAAAGTGGGCTACCAGACAAAGCAAAACACTTTTACTGAAATCTGACACTTAACCCCGGCACATATTATTCACCAGTGTAATGCTTGATGTGTAGCCCAGTATACCTGTTAATTTTGATATTTTCTTAATTTTCCAAGAGTTTTTGACAAAATCTCGTAATTTGAATTTTTGATAAAATCAGCCCCTTCCGAACATAAATAGCAAATGTCTCATAGTTTACAAAGAAAATGTGCAAGTGTTGAACATTTCGATAATTGGCATAAAAGAAGCAAGTTTTTGAGTATGTTTTCCAAAATTGTCAGATACATTTTTATTCACCATTTCTGTTTAAAGTATATTGACAGAAAAAAAAATAAGAAAAAAATAAAATGGTAGTGATTTTCTGACAAAATTACTATTTTCTGCGGAGGTTCGATGATAATTACGAACAGAGTAACTATTCAATAGAATATAAATCTAAAAAGGAATTAATAATAAAAACCAAAAGAGAGCCAGAAGAATGACGCAAGGCGGTTATTTTTATTTTTTTTCAACAATCTGGATTAACTCAAAAACTATAAGATTTTGCGGAACATATGTTTTGTTAATTTGGGAGGTCTTGACCTAAGCTATCACCACCATCTTAAGCCTGTCGGTCCATTTCTAGGACACACCGTATGTATTTAGTACCAACTAGGCGTTTTATATTGCGCTTCAGGGTTGTAAGTTTCTTGTATGTAATTGAGCGTATTGTATTGTTACTACTGCCAAGTGCCAACAAAATCGTGGTCCTATGTTCATAGGCTTTGTTTTTCACACAATAATAACCTGATCTCAGTATCTTAAGGCGAAGCATTAGAAAAACATTTGTCTCTATTTTTGCGTGTTGTAAAGCGTGTAAAGAGTAAATAACAACATTTTTGCACTTTTTCAATATTTTCGTTGTTTTAAACTACAATTAATTTTGAAAAATTCAACTGGCATATTGAAGTGTGAGTTTAGCAAATCAACTAAGAAAATTTAGAGGTTTAAATTGGTCTGGTTTGCCTGTAGAAAGCAAATCTCTGTTTTAAATAAAAAAGGTTTCTTTGATATATTTTTTTCTGTTATTAAAGTTTCTGCAACTGACTAAATGAATTAATTGAAATGAAGAATTAGGTTATAATACGAGTATATCACTTCCAGATGTTTAAAAAAATCTACATCCATGCCGCCAAAATTTCCAGTTCGTCGCCTTATACCGTCTCTTTGTTTCGTAGTGTAGAGGTGTTACAAGGAGAATACTCCATCTCAAAAGTTAGGACTTGGCCAAAAATTGACCGACAGACTAGTAGAAACTAAATATAATAAAAGTGAGTCATTATCTAAGTCCAGTAGCGTAGAATTTATATCACAACTTCATCGTTCACAATAACGATATCGATAACATATTATAGACGAATAAAATGCAAAGTATATAGCTTTTCAAATAATGAATTTTGATAACGAATTCATTAAATCAATAGATTATTACCAGTATAGTTGCTGGTTGTTTACTTTAAACTTGTACCAAAACTTCTACGTCAGGTCACACGTCATCAAATGATGTTAGGGTGCAATAAAAGGTTTAATGTACAGACTTTCCTTATTGATATTAAATATGCATAATTAATTATTCTCATTGTTTATTGTTCATGTTTGAGGAACAATAATACTTGCACCCGGTAAGGAGTACATGATGATTTTCTGGAAGTATGACGTTCAAAATAAGATCGCTTCTGGTAGTTTTCCTTCTATACTACCGAATATTTTATTTTTTTGGAGAATAAATTTGGGAACAGCACTCCGGGAACAGCAATCAGAGATTCTATTCAGCATCTCACCTTTCACTTTAGTACATTTTAAAATTTACTATTCACGTTGCTCATTTTACGATGTTGGATAGTATTAATAAGTCGTAGGGCTATAGTAAGTTTTCAAGTGTAAAAACACTTATGATAATGATGTAACACGACTATTACTTGACAGACAAGTAGATCTGATTCTCTAAAATGGTTTAACTTCGGGGGTGGGATACCTAAGTATCTCCTAGATACCAATTTTTCCTTAACAAAGTGTCCTGACTAATTCCTTGAACTAGACTTAAACAGGGTGCGTGTTTCTAACTCATAACAGAGTGCGTGCCAAAAACGTTTACTATTGCGAAACCTTATTAAAAATAAACGATTTCATTGGAATAACCCATTTAATATACCATTATCTCTATTTGATGCCTGTTGTTCAGCGAATTCCAGGAATTGATGCGATTACTTCCATAGAAATATACTAAACAATACTTCAACTGTTTAGCCAGTTTAGCACTCTCGTGGTCTCTCAATAAGGTTCAGCTTTCTCTAACAATACCGTAGTTAGTGAGCAGAGTCGCGTTTGATAAACATTCAGGAGTTATGAGGATAAGACGAGTTCACGGTAATCAACTTATCAACTACAAACAATAATAATACAGTGGTATTTATATAAGCATCAAGGGTGAAATTGGTCTCACTATCAATCGTGGAGTCGTGCGTGTAGCATCAGTTAGCTTGTTATTTTTAATTAATTAGTGAGTCAAGTAAAAAGTGCCTAAGCAAACTACTATGGCCAATCACTTTGAAACACTCACCATCGAAGAGTTTGTAAAGAAGATGAAGCAGCCGGGTGCTATGGACCTTATCACCCAGGAATTCAAGCAATTAGAGTTCACTCCAATAGAAGGTACTACTAACAACTTTCTTGAAAATATATACAAGAACCGTTACCTTGGCATCCCATGCTGGAACCATTCGAGGGTGGTTTTGTCTTCAAATGGGACTCAAAAGCACGACCATTCAGACATAATTAACAAGTGGCATACTATCGTGATAACTGTGATGGATAGTCCTTCTACATATATCCATGCTAACTACGTGGATGGCTTTGAGGACGAAGTAAAAATTTATACTATGCCAGGGCCCGAAAGAAAGCACAGCTTGAGATATGATAAAATTAATTTGGGAGGAAAATATTAATATCATAGTAGCATTAGTAGATATAGACGATAATGATGAAAATTGCTTTGAATATTGGATCAGAGGTGAAGATTGTAAAATTGTTTACGGCCGGTACGTCGTCGAGACCGTTGATATCATCATGGAATCTCCTTTCGAAATATTAAACCTGAAAATCACCGACGTCACAACAGGAGAGTCGCGGCCAATAGCCCACTATTGGTATCCTGATTGGCCAGATCACGGTATACCTGAGAACCTGGAAGTTGTTGTTGAACTTTTATCAACAGTTAATAAACAAAGAGAGAAGACAATGAAAAAAGCCAAAGATAACAATCTGCCAGAACCCGGGCCAATATTGGTACATTGTTCGGCGGGGGTTGGTCGTTCGGGAACATTTTCCGCTGCTGATCATGCCCTAAGTCGACTGAAGAAGGAAAAAAAATCTCTGTTCAGGACAGTGTGATGGCAATTCGAAGGATGCGGCATTCCAGCGTTATGACCCCCGAACAATACATGTTCATTTACAAAATCATTGAGCACGTCCTACGGACGGAGTAAGACAAACAAAGCATACAATGATTGTCCTAATACTTAATCAAAAAATTCATAGTCTCTCATATATGTGGCATGTAAGTTGAAATACTCATTTAAAAAGGTAATTGCGAACACTTAATATGTAATAGCATAGCATCATATATAATATGCTAATTTATTCTAGCAATTCCCGATAACAACGACACTAATAGTGTGAAAAAACGTTGTGGGTTGTTCTCGACCTTTTATCATAATTGTATTGACCTCTTCCCGATATACAGATGTTATAAATATCCACCTCTCTCAATTTACTGCATCAATCTTACAACAACTTTTCGCCAGGTCAGTACTGAGTATTTATTCAAAGAAATAACTGAAGATGGACTCTGGCATGATGATAGACATGCTAAGCGCCACAACCTCCAACTTGGGGAACACTTTCTTTCACGAAGTTTGTGAAGTAAACTCGTTTGATCTTCTTCAAAGAGCGGCAAAATTTATAAAGAAGCCAATTCCAGAGATCCTGAACAGTAAAAACTATTATGGAAAGCAGTGCGTCCATATCGTCGTTGAGGGCAAATCACCTTGGGCTGTACTTATGATGGAAATATTGATGAATCGTGGAGCGGATCTCAATAGCAATGAGGTATGTGGTGGTTTTACTCCTCTGCACACGTGTGTGGTAATGAAGAATTACCAGGTTGCCGAATGGTTGTGTGGAGCGCCAGGCGTCAATTTAGAAGCCAGAAACTATGAAGGTCTGACTGCGTATCAGTTGGCTTGTCGAAGAAACGAGCACCAAATTATGAAGATTTTGGAAAAAGCTGGCGCCGAGTGTGAACCTCCGAGTAGCGAAGAAAGTTTATTGCGTGGTAATGAAAGTGATGAAAGTGACGCCCCAAGGCCTGACGACTACGAGTTGATTTAGACCAGATGTTGTTAAAGATCGAGTTATTGTCTCGAAAGAGATAAGTAAATAAGTCCTTGTGTTGAGTGATCTCTAAAATTTTGTGAAAAAGGTAAATATCGAGGCTATGAGAGATTATGTTTAGATATTAATCAATTTGGGCATCTAATGCTGAAGCTTAAGTTTGTGATTTCTCTCAACTAGTTTTAGGATTATTTTTTTTTTTCAGTTGATAAATTTTAAAGTTACTATTAATTAGATTTATGAATAAGTGAAAGAAGGTGTAAGTAATTAAAATATTTCTTATTGTATACAAAGAGCAGATGCATGACATTAGAATAATTAGAATTTCCCTAGATAATATCTCAAATACTTTTGATGCGCACAGTCAAAAACAAGGAAGAAATGTTTCCGAATTTTAATCAATTTAATTAAACACTTTTGATGTAATACGTCTATCATTTGACTGACTATTGAATCTCATTTTTGAAGACCTTTTTAATTTCGAGGGAGCATCTACACACTTTCTAAGTATAGCAGTGTTCTGCTAATAGTGTCTTGACTAGTTCTTTATACTAGACTTGAATAAAATGGCTATTTCTAAATCCCCGTCTTGGTCGGCTGTATTCCGTAACCGATTAATCTTCCTTTGAACATACCGGTTGCGTGCATTAAAAATAATGTTAGTTGTGCATCTAGGAGAACGATCCATCACCATCCAGAAGTCTTCATCATCCATAGACAGGAAGAACTGCAAAAAAATAGTCGACTTAAATAAAGAACACAAAGGCCAGATTCGAAAGATAAACAGGCTATTTCAAAAAAATTCATACTTCTAAAATAGAAAGAGATTTTCCATCCGAGTCCGTAGGTACTGTAGTTGGCAATGTTCGTATGAGCCAGATCATCCTGTTATTGCATTGCTCAGGAAACATTGCAAAAAACGGGTCACTAAAGTTAATCCAGTTCAGTCTTTCGGAAATAGAACCTGCCATGTTTGGGCATTTAACTGTTTAAATTTGATCCTGTAATACAGATAAACTATTGCTTACTTCGATTTAATAAATTATTAATATATAGTACAGTACTGATATTAGGTACTCACTGATAAAAACACCATCACTCGTCGAGCCTTCGCGGTAAAATAACCATTTTTCCTCTCAAAAATACCATTAGTGTGCACATGTAATTGAATTAGTTTGTATTTGTAACAATTTAATTAATTAGTGATAAGCGCAGTCCATTTATTTATTTACATTTTTATTGAAATTTGTACCGTACAAGCTCGCAATAAGGTTTGTTTTTAATAAAAGACGGTGCTCATTAAAATTCCAATGTTGCTGCGGATGCCAATCAACCTTGACCGCTAAATATCGTTATATGAACCAATGCTCGTAATTATTTGTAGAAATTCATATCACTTCATTATGGCCCATTATCAGCCGCGTTAATGAGTCAAACCGCATCAATGTAAAACAAATAAACCTGCTTTAGCTGATAAGCGTTGTTTGGCAAAAGGCCGCTTATAAAGCGCGTTAAAGAATACCAATCGAAATACATTTGAGGGTCAGTTTTATGCGCTGAATTTTTTTGTTTTCAGTTATAAAAAACCTTTTTCTGATTCGAACGACGAAAATTGGAAAAAGATTTTAGATTTCGACATGGAGATCTGTCCTTGTAAGAGTTCATTTAGTGCGTTGTAAGAAGCAAAATTAAACGTTAAGTAAGTAATGTACATATTTCTTACAATTCAGTGCTCGTTTTTCATTTCATACAGTTTTCTTACTGAAGATTTGGCGCCCGAACTTAAGTAATGTTTCCTTCTGTTAATGTTCTCTTTTGAATTTTTACGTATTGATCTCTTTGTTTCTTTTCTTCCAATAGATTGCAATTTTTTTTTCATTCATATCAGCTCATATACGTCCCCACTGAGGGGCTCGAGCCTACCCTGAATTAGGGCGATCGGGCCTTAGTCGACCACGCGGGCCCAGTGCGGTTTGGTCGACTTCACACACAACCTGCGAGTTTTTCGCAGGCGTGTGCAGGTTTCCTTACGATGTTTTCCTTCGCCGTAAGACCGTTGTATAAACGTACATATGAAATCTAAATTCGAAATCACATTGGTACGTGGCAGGTTCGAACCACGACCTCCTGGACAGGAGGCGGCGGCCCTAGCCATTACGCCACCGACGCTCTTACTGGCACTGTAAAAGGATATAACGTATTACTGACACATCCGGTTTACGCTGTTTCTTTAAAGTTAGAATAAAAGTTTTTACTTTAAGTTTCAATCTAACTTTGCAGAGAAGTTTTGTAAACAGGTACTTATCGCGATATTTATTTCATTCGCTGTTCTTTATTTTGTTTTTTGATCGTGAGGTTAGTTTCGGGAGTCTGCGGGCGTTCCAAGGGTTTTATCACACAAGTCGGTTTCTTTTTTAAAACGTAAAGGCATTGTACCAACTTTTTTGCTTTTTTCTTAGCCCGTTTATTCTCTTGCGGTTCCTAGAGAGTTTTTTTTTATGGGCAGTCGATTGCCAGACTTTAGTTTTTTTTTTTCGATCGAGAGTCGGTCCGATCTACTTTGACTTACTGTATTACTTATTGTGTTCCTTTTATCTTTTTTGTTTCGTTGTGACAGTTAGGCTTTAGGTTTTAAGACTTGATTGCATTCGGCTTTAGTTGCATGAAAGGTTTTGGTAGGTTAGTATTAGGTTGTTGTATTATGGTGTTATAATCTGTTTAATATGGTGAACAATATAGTGACTGTTGATTTACTCAGTGATTGTAAAGATTAGTTAGGTTACCATACTTTAAATAGGTCATTCGTGTTTGCTCCATAGGGTCTGGGATAAGTGTGCAATTTATCTTAGACAATAGCGAGCGGTAGCTATATCGTTTGATGATTGTCGCGACTTCTGTCTTATTGTTATTTGGTTTTAGGATTATGTAGACTGACTTTGACGGTTGTAGAGTTTTAATAACTAGATCTAAGATTTACAACTAGAATTAAGACTTTGTTTTCTAAGTTATAAACTTATTGTGAAATAAATTTATTTATTATTTAATTATTATATGCGAGCAAAAACGAGCCAAAAAATCACGTTTGTTATAAGGGAGCCCCCATTTATTTTATTCTTGGTTTTTAGTATTTGTTATTATAGCGGCTACAGAAGTAGGTATCTGTGAACTGTCTAGCTATCACGGATCATGAAATACAGCCTGGTGACAGACGGACGGACGGACAAATAGACGGGCAGCGAAGTCTCAGTAACAACTTCTGTCTTTAGAATCTGGAACAATAAACATAATCTCGATATCTGACGAGAAACTCGCCTTAGCCTAAACTAAATAAATAACTTATAAAACGCATGTGAATATAATTTAAGTCCAGTAAAATAATTAAAAAATATTATACTTACTGTTTGGAAAATAGTTTGAAGCTTGAAAATGATGAGAACAAACTCTAATTACTGGTGAAATTGGGGTGCCTACTCTTAAAGCAGTCTCCCATTTTTTCTTCATTATCTCCGTAAGTACTACATTGAGGAACGCAACACTATTTCGTATTTCTGCTTTTATTAGCAACACGTTTCTGATGTATGTAGTCGTGATCCATCTGACTATGTCTAAACTTAAGATCACCTTAACAAGTAACTAGTATCTCATCTGTGCCTTAACCTCAACTTTAAAGCAGTGTCGTTCTTAGACAACTTCTAAATTTCGCCGCTAGAGGCGCGCGGATAACATTTGCATAGCCAATACAGTACAGTATGCTCGCACACTACCAGCCCATGATGGTGCGAAAATAAGACAAAAAGCTTTCCGTTCCTTTGGCTTGTCTTGGCCGCTCGCGATGGGCCTTCCTGTCGTTGTGCATTACATTTGTCCAGTGCATTACTCTGGGTTTAAAACCTCAGGTGTTTCCGTACGCAGATTTTAGCATACCGAGGACTCTTGTGGCCTTGGTAATGGTCGTTTCTATGTGCAGACTCCACGTGAGCAATTTATCTTTCCCTCAAATATGGTTGATGGGAGCGATGGCTGACTCACGCGTTATACTCGTGACCGGGTGCTGTCCGTGTGAACTGGCCTACTCTTGTTAAATGCATTCAATGATTTTTATGTATAACTTTTCGTGTAATATTGTTTTCATGTTCTAATGACATAATCTGGTTTATATCAAGGATTTAATTTTGACGTTATTAACTTATTATTGTTTATTTCTTGATTCTTCACAAATGACATTGTTATTATTATTTTATGACTATCAGAAAGAGTGTAATTTGCACCTATTTTGAACAAATATATTGAATTGAATTGAGCTCTTTAGCTACAGTCAAGTCCACAAGTACATACATAATGCTCATTCATGAACCAGTCAAGCCCTGTACTGTATCATGCAAATGGAGAGTTTTAAACTTTCTAGGTTTCTTTTTCTTGTGAATAGTAGGTACAACCATAGTCTTGCTAGGGTTAATCGATAGGTGATTTACATCACAGCACCTTTCAACCTCAGGCAGGACCTTTTGCATTATTTGCGATACAATGTTAGGAAATTTGCCATTGATTAGTATAGATCATCAGCATAACTAATCGTGTAGAAAGTTCCTGTGTTCAGCTCCTGTAGAAGCGAGTTGACCACTAAGATTCAAATGAAGCTTGTAAGTTTGGGTGCAGTGTAGGTATGTACATATGAGACTGTGAGCTAACCTACCAAACTATGTATCCTATTCCAAAAATACTTTCCACCACAGAGTTAAAAAACGGTCCTCTCGATATAGTGCTTAATATAGTTTATTTTCAATATGAAACCTCGTGGGCAAAATAGGAAAGTCTGAGGTACGGGCGGGATTTTTTTATAACTTTTTGAATTCAAGAACACACATTTGACTTAGTACGGCCAATTACCGAAAAGCGGGAGTGACGTGGTAATGTAATTCATTGAATAACAATAAAGTAATTGACGCATTCAAAATTCAAAATTAGAATAACAACCAAGTTGAAAGATTTAGTGATGTGGTTGGTACATACAATTACAAAAACTATTTTACGCTATCATTAAAAATAATAGTAAAGCTCCTATATCTTAAAGGCAAAAAAGTAGGCCTCTCTATGTCTAATACACTAACGTAGCTATGTTGTGTGTGCAGTGTCTGATGACGGGGGCGGGGGCGGTGGCGGCGGCTGCGCCGGCGGCGGCGGGGGCTGCGCCGACGCGCGCGGCTGCTGGCGCTCGCTGCTGGCGCGCCGTTGCAACCGCAAAACGCTACACAAGCGGCTGCCCATCACCGCCTGGCTACCGCAGTGAGTACCACCACCACACAATCCACTCATATTTAGACGAGGGCAATCCAGGTAAATAAAGCGACCGCCTTCATATGGCACTACATTGGACTGCAATGACCGCTTTTTTAGTCCGCCTTTACAGTCGATCCATTGCACAAGCTTATCAGACCCCCTAGCCCCAGAGGAAAGCTGAAATATCCTTGGCATTACTAATACGTACGTATATGTACGAGTAGTTATACAGTCAAGTATCACATGTATTGAACACATGTGGCAGTAACAGTGGGCGGTGTGCTGCGCAGGTACGACGCGGAGAAGGCGCTGGGCGACCTGATCGCGGGCGTGACGGTGGGGCTGACGGTGATTCCGCAGTCGCTGGCGTACTCCAACATCGCGGGGCTGCCGCCGCAGCACGGGCTGTACGGCTCGTTCCTGGGCTGCTTCATCTACATCGTGCTGGGTGGCTGCCGCGCCCTGCCGGCGGGCCCCACTGCCATCGCGTCGCTGCTCACGGGGCAGGTGGCCGGCGGTGTAGTGGAGAAGGCGGTGCTGCTCGCCTTCCTCACTGGGGTCGTGGAGCTGCTCATGGGCGTGCTGGGGCTCGGCTTCCTTGTCAACTTCGTGTCGGGTCCGGTCTCGTCCGGCTTCACGTCGGCGGTGGCACTCATGATCGCCACCTCGCAGGTCAAGGATCTGTTCGCCATCACCGTCTCCGGGACGACCTTCGTGCAGCAGTGGATCTCCATCTTCAAAAACCTGCACGAGGCCTCGCTGTGGGACCCCGTGCTTGGCTTCGTTTGCATCGCACTTCTGCTGCTGCTCAGGGTGAGAAGTCGCTCCATTCCGTGCTCGGTTTTAGTTTGCCACATTAACGGAGTAACGCGCAGCTCGCAGCACGCTGTCACTTACAAATCGTCAATTGCAGAAAATCGGCATGTTGAAGCTAGCGGAGACGGGCGCCAGCGCGCGGCGGCGCGTGGCGGCGCGGTGCCTGTGGCTGCTGGCCACCTGCCGCAACGCGCTCGTGGTGGTGTGCACGGGCGCGCTCGGCTTCTGGCTCACGCTGAACGCACCCGTCGACGGCGCCGTGCCCGTGCGCCTCATGGGTACGTGCCACACACTCTACACAAGTGACTATGTACATATGTACCTACACATGTCACACGTACACACAAGGTAAATCTGCCCTATCGCCGCATTTTTCCTATTTCAACTATTCAAATTTAGTAGTTTATGCCACTGTCATGTAATGACAGGTCTTAACACATGCATGTGTTTTATGAGGCGAAGCCAAATTTGGTTATAGAATCACGCGAGTATTTTAGGACCTAATTGCAACAGTTGCATACATTATTTTACCTACATTCATATTATAAGGTAGTAAGTACTCTTAGATGGGTTCAGAAGCCGCAGGGAAACGACCTGCATTGCTACCAGTGCTATCTGTAAAATATCTATACACTATAGATATTAAAATAATGCAATAAAAATAAATTTGAACAAATACACAAACAAATAGCCCTGCATACTTTAACTATTTGAATTCGCTAGATCAAGCTGTGTTTGATTTACATACTATTGAAATATCGGAATCCATCGTTTTTAAACATTTACAATCATTGAACACCAATAAAGGAGCAGGCCCTGATGGTGTGCATCCTCTGCTCATTCGTAACTGTGCTTCTAGTCTGACTTTGCCTCTTACAATTATGTACAAAAAAACAATTAGCGAAGGTATCGTGCCTAACATATGGAAACAAGCTCTAGTAACCCCTATACCCAAAGGTACCTTTAGTCAGGATATTCGAAATTACCGTCCCATTTCCAAATTGTGTCAGTTTGGCAAAATTTTGGAAAAAATAGTCACCGTACAGATATTTAATACAGTCTATCCACATAATCAGCATGGGTTCTTTAAAGGTCGTAGCGTTGAAATTAATTTAATAAATTTCACTGATATATTATTAAATGCACTTAACGAGGGTTACCAAGTTGACGCCGTGTATACCGACTTCGCAAAAGCATTTGACAAAATTTGTCACAATACGTTAATTATAAAACTAAGGCTTCTCGGCATACACGGCGATCTCCTTCGCTGGGTGAAATCTTATGTAGAAAATAGGAGCCAAGCTGTAGCACTTGGAGGTTTTAACTCAGATTACAAATACTTTAGTTCCGGAATTCCACAAGGTTCGCATTTAGGTCCTTTGCTTTTTATTCTTTATATTAACGATATTGACAATAATGCTAAACATTCAAATATGTTGCTTTACGCAGACGACACAAAGATATTCAGAATTATCCGTAATGTTGAGTACTGTGAACAACTTCAATCCGATCTTGCTAATTTTGAATCACACTACCACAACAATAAATTGTATCTCAATATTGACAAGTGTCAAGTAATAACTCTCTCCAAAAATACTAAACCAATAGTCTATAATTACACTCTGTGTAACAATAATTTGACAAGATCAACACAAGTTAGGGACCTAGAACTCATCATAGATTCAAAGTTAACTTTTGTACCACATCTTGACAAAGTTTTAAATAAGGCATTCAGGCAGCTAGGCCTTATTTTAAGGATATTAAAACCTTTTAAACATGCTCGTACGTACAAGCTACTATATAATAGCTACGTTAGAAGCAATCTGGAGTTTGCTTGTAGTGTATGGCGTCCTTTTTACAGTATACACATAGAAAGAATTGAGAGATTACAGAGGAAGTTCGTGAAGGCTTTGGATTATTGTACTGGTGGTTTTTACAACGATTATGAATCTTCGGCAAGGAGACATAGGGTCGAAAACCTGGAGCAGCGTCGCAATTATCTTGATTCGGTAACCTTGTTTAAATTATTGAACAACATTACGGATTCACCCACATTATTACAAAAAAAATATTTTAGAATACCACGACAACGCGAAAGAAATTGTCGTAAGAAGATGCTATTTTTTTCAGATGTTAGTAAAAAGTGTTTTGTTAATAATAGTTTCATTCGTCAAACTTGTAAGTTTTATAATGATCACCTTATGGATGTGGATATGTTTTCCTTTTCTTTGTACAACTTTAAGCGTCAAGTAAAAACTAAACTCCTTTTCTCTTTTTAAATCTCTGTACTTGTAACCTCTTTGACTAGTTTGGTTTCTTCTATTAAATTCTTATTAATTGTTCTGTTAAATGTTCATCGTGCATCGTCCACAGCGATGGCTTTTTGTAAATTAATATAATACTTTAATAATTAAGGAAACTATAGGTCTATATTGAAGTAAGACGTTTTATAGATTTATTTAAATGACTGTTTTTTTCTATTGAATAAAAAAAATATATTGTAATAGACATTTACATTGGAACAATGGTATATATTTAATGGTCCTGGTTGTATTGTAGTGGGAGGGTCTTGATTGAGACCCACTTGTGTTTTGACAGCTGTTTCAAATTTAAACTAATAACGTTACAAAAATCGATAAATAAAATCGATACCGTAATAACGGCTGCGACATAATATATCGCATTCAACGACTTGCCTAAATGACGTTCAGCAAACTACTTGGCCAGTGGTCCTTTAGTCATTCAATTGAATGTCGCCATTCAATCAACAGGCTAGCCTTTCAATCAAATTAAACCAAATGACTGCGACATATATATATTGATGAGTCAGTTAGTCACTCATTACTCATTAAAGTAGTGATTCTTGGACGTCGATAGCTCATAAATGGTAAAAGATATGTTTATGAAAATTGATATTCTACTAGGTAATCGAGAGGGCCTTACTAGACACACAAAATTGCAAGTGCAAACAGATTTTCAACCGACTTCCAAAAAGGAGGAGGTTCTCAATTCGACTGTATGTTTTTTTTGTGTTACCTCAGAACTTTTGACTGGGTGTACCGATTTTTATGATTGTTTTTTTTATTTGAAAGCTAGAGCTTCCCTTGTGGTCCCATATAAATTTTATTAAAATCAATGTAGTAATTTATTAGAAAATTAACAACAACCAAATATATAAATGCAAAAATGTACTAAGTTGCTGCGATGGAAGTCGGTTTTTTACGTGTTTAGCGTTTTCAATTATTATGAGTTACGGGTAGGTCTCAAGTGGCCCGAAATGGTTCGAATATAACTCACCGCCGGTGTTGCCCTTTTCTTTTCGAACTTAGCTGACACACTGCCGTGTGTCTAAATCTCATCTGTGGTACAACTCACAATTACCGAATTTTGCTATTTTTTGTTTTATTTGAGGATTAGTACTATAATCACACCAAGTTTCACGCTCATACGTGAGTAAGTAAGTAATTCTTTATTAGCTTTTAAACTTCTGTTTCACCGTTTGTAGAGCTAAATCAAAAATAGCTATAAAAACAAGTTTTTGTACGAAGACCCGCTTAGTTTCAGTGTTCGTCCTTTAGCGGCAACAGAAATTACACGTTCTGTGAAAATTTCAAATGTCTACCTATTACGGTTCATTAAATACAACCCGCTGACAAACACACGAACAGACAGCGGAGGGCGGAGGCTTAGTTATAGGGTCCCGTTAGTCACCCTTAGGGTGTGCGGAACCCTAAAAATAAAATTTTACAGAAGCCAGCACATCAAGCTTATACACTTTGGACTTTGTACCGTTCTTATGCCGTATGCGTATGGATCAGAATCGCACTACAAATTAATCGCACATATAAACTTAATACCACGGCAATTAATTTAATACGTAACACTAGCTTCAAAATGCAATCGTGTCACTGGAGAGCTAGTGACGTGTTTGCCCGCGCACCGCCGCGCGCCGCACCCAGCGTGGCGGCGCGGCGGTGCTCCGCGTGACACGCCGTGAAACTTAACTTCACCTGGTGTTATGGATGTATTTTTCCTTGACTGACTCGGTGGCTCAGTGGTTTGTGCTCATGACTACTGATCCAAGGGGTTGTGGGTTCGATCCCCACCCAGGGCAAACATTTGTGTGATGAGCAGATTTGTTTGCCCTGTGTCTGGGTGTTAAGTATCTATATATGTATGTATTTAAACGTATATAAGTATGTATATCAGTCTCTGGTTCCCATAACACAGGGAATCCTACTTTGGGCCAGATGACCATGTGTGATTTGTCCCAGAATATTTATTTATATTTATTTATTTTATTTTATTTTAACGTGGCCCTTCAGGGGAGAGCACGTGGGGTGGTTAGTAGCTCCTCCGCGGCAGACAGCTGCGAAGCCCGACCTTAATCTCACCCACTTAGTAGTAGCTCCCTCACGGTAGACAGCTCCGCAGCCCCACCTTAATCTCACCCGCTAAGTAGTAGCTCCCTCACGGTAGACAGCTCCGCAGCCCCACCTTAATCTCACCCACTTAGTAGTAGCTCCCTCACGGTAGACAGCTCCGCAGCCCCACCTTAATCTCACCCACTTAGTAGTAGCTCCCTCACGGTAGACAGCTCCGCAGCCCCACCTTAATCTCACCCACTTAGTAGTAGCTCCCTCACGGCAGACAGCTCCGCAGCCCCACCTTAATCTCACCCACTTAGTAGTAGCTCCCTCACGGTAGACAGCTCCGCAGCCCCACCTTAATCTCACCCGCTAAGTAGTAGCTCCCTCACGGTAGACAGCTCCGCAGCCCCACCTTAATCTCACCCACTTAGTAGTAGCTCCTCCGCGGCAGACAGCTCCGCAGCCCCACCTTAATCTCACCCGCTAAGTAGTAGCTCCCTCACGGTAGACAGCTCCGCAGCCCCACCTTAATCTCACCCACTTAGTAGTAGCTCCCTCACGGTAGACAGCTCCGCAGCCCCACCTTAATCTCACCCACTTAGTAGTAGCTCCCTCACGGTAGACAGCTCCGCAGCCCCACCTTAATCTCACCCACTTAGTAGTAGCTCCCTCACGGTAGACAGCTCCGCAGCCCCACCTTAATCTCACCCACTTAGTAGTAGCTCCTCCGCGGCAGACAGCTCCGCAGCCCCACCTTAATCTCACCCGCTAAGTAGTAGCTCCCTCACGGTAGACAGCTCCGCAGCCCCACCTTAATCTCACCCACTTAGTAGTAGCTCCTCCGCGGCAGACAGCTCCGCAGCCCCACCTTAATCTCACCCACTTAGTAGTAGCTCCCTCACGGTAGACAGCTCCGCAGCCCCACCTTAATCTCACCCACTTAGTAGTAGCTCCTCCGCGGCAGACAGCTCCGCAGCCCCACCCTAATCTCACCCACTTAGTAGTAGCTCCCTCACGGTAGACAGCTTTGCAGCCCCACCCTAATCTCACCCACTTAGTAGTAGCTCCCTCACGGTAGACAGCTCCGCAGCCCCACCTTAATCTCACCCGCTAAGTAGTAGCTCCCTCACGGTAGACAGCTCCGCAGCCCCACCTTAATCTCACCCACTTAGTAGTAGCTCCCTCACGGTAGACAGCTCCGCAGCCCCACCTTAATCTCACCCGCTAAGTAGTAGCTCCCTCACGGTAGACAGCTCCGCAGCCCCACCTTAATCTCACCCACTTAGTAGTAGATCCCTAACGGTAGACAGCTCCGCAGCCCCACCTTAATCTCACCCGCTAAGTAGTAGCTCCCTCACGGTAGACAGCTCCGCAGCCCCACCTTAATCTCACCCACTTAGTAGTAGCTCCCTCACGGTAGACAGCTCCGCAGCCCCACCTTAATCTCACCCGCTAAGTAGTAGCTCCCTCACGGTAGACAGCTCCGCAGCCCCACCTTAATCTCACCCACTTAGTAGTAGCTCCCTCACGGTAGACAGCTCCGCAGCCCCACCTTAATCTCACCCACTTAGTAGTAGCTCCCTCACGGTAGACAGCTCCGCAGCCCCACCTTAATCTCACCCGCTAAGTAGTAGCTCCCTCACGGTAGACAGCTCCGCAGCCCCACCTTAATCTCACCCACTTAGTAGTAGCTCCCTCACGGTAGACAGCTCCGCAGCCCCACCTTAATCTCACCCACTTAGTAGTAGCTCCCTCACGGTAGACAGCTCCGCAGCCCCACCCTAATCTCACCCACTTAGTAGTAGCTCCCTCACGGTAGACAGCTCCGCAGCCCCACCTTAATCTCACCCACTTAGTAGTAGCTCCCTCACGGTAGACAGCTCCGCAGCCCCACCTTAATCTCACCCGCTAAGTAGTAGCTCCCTCACGGTAGACAGCTCCGCAGCCCCACCTTAATCTCACCCACTTAGTAGTAGCTCCCTCACGGTAGACAGCTCCGCAGCCCCACCTTAATCTCACCCGCTAAGTAGTAGCTCCCTCACGGTAGACAGCTCCGCAGCCCCACCTTAATCTCACCCACTTAGTAGTAGCTCCCTCACGGTAGACAGCTCCGCAGCCCCACCTTAATCTCACCCGCTAAGTAGTAGCTCCCTCACGGTAGACAGCTCCGCAGCCCCACCTTAATCTCACCCACTTAGTAGTAGCTCCCTCACGGTAGACAGCTCCGCAGCCCCACCTTAATCTCACCCGCTAAGTAGTAGCTCCCTCACGGTAGACAGCTCCGCAGCCCCACCTTAATCTCACCCACTTAGTAGTAGCTCCGTCACGGTAGACAGCTCCGCAGCCCCACCTTAATCTCACCCGCTAAGTAGTAGCTCCCTCACGGTAGACAGCTCCGCAGCCCCACCTTAATCTCACCCACTTAGTAGTAGCTCCCTCACGGTAGACAGCTCCGCAGCCCCACCTTAATCTCACCCGCTAAGTAGTAGCTCCCTCACGGTAGACAGCTCCGCAGCCCCACCTTAATCTCACCCACTTAGTAGTAGCTCCCTCACGGTAGACAGCTCCGCAGCCCCACCTTAATCTCACCCACTTAGTAGTAGCTCCCTCACGGTAGACAGCTCCGCAGCCCCACCTTAATCTCACCCGCTAAGTAGTAGCTCCCTCACGGTAGACAGCTCCGCAGCCCCACCTTAATCTCACCCACTTAGTAGTAGCTCCCTCACGGTAGACAGCTCCGCAGCCCCACCTTAATCTCACCCACTTAGTAGTAGCTCCTCCGCGGCAGACAGCTCCGCAGCACCACCTTAATCTCACCCACTTAGTAGTAGCTCCCTCACGGTAGACAGCTCCGCAGCCCCACCCTAATCTCACCCACTTAGTAGTAGCTCCCTCACGGTAGACAGCTCCGCAGCCCCACCTTAATCTCACCCACTTAGTAGTAGCTCCTCCGCGGCAGACAGCTCCGCAGCCCCACCCTAATCTCACCCACTTAGTAGTAGCTCCCTCACGGTAGACAGCTCCGCAGCCCCACCTTAATCTCACCCGCTAAGTAGTAGCTCCCTCACGGTAGACAGCTCCGCAGCCCAACCTTAATCTCACCCACTTAGTAGTAGCTCCTCCGCGGCAGACAGCTCCGCAGCCCCACCTTAATCTCACCCGCTAAGTAGTAGCTCCCTCACGGTAGACAGCTCCGCAGCCCAACCTTAATCTCACCCACTTAGTAGTAGCTCCTCCGCGGCAGACAGCTCCGCAGCCCCACCTTAATCTCACCCGCTAAGTAGTAGCTCCCTCACGGTAGACAGCTCCGCAGCCCCACCTTAATCTCACCCACTTAGTAGTAGCTCCCTCACGGTAGACAGCTCCGCAGCCCCACCTTAATCTCACCCACTTAGTAGTAGCTCCTCCGCGGCAGACAGCTCCGCAGCCCCACCTTAATCTCACCCACTTAGTAGTAGCTCCCTCACGGTAGACAGCTCCGCAGCCCCACCCTAATCTCACCCACTTAGTAGTAGCTCCCTCACGGTAGACAGCTCCGCAGCCCCACCTTAATCTCACCCACTTAGTAGTAGCTCCTCCGCGGCAGACAGCTCCGCAGCCCCACCCTAATCTCACCCACTTAGTAGTAGCTCCCTCACGGTAGACAGCTCCGCAGCCCCACCTTAATCTCACCCGCTAAGTAGTAGCTCCCTCACGGTAGACAGCTCCGCAGCCCAACCTTAATCTCACCCACTTAGTAGTAGCTCCTCCGCGGCAGACAGCTCCGCAGCCCCACCTTAATCTCACCCGCTAAGTAGTAGCTCCCTCACGGTAGACAGCTCCGCAGCCCAACCTTAATCTCACCCACTTAGTAGTAGCTCCTCCGCGGCAGACAGCTCCGCAGCCCCACCTTAATCTCACCCGCTAAGTAGTAGCTCCCTCACGGTAGACAGCTCCGCAGCCCCACCTTAATCTCACCCACTTAGTAGTAGCTCCCTCACGGTAGACAGCTCCGCAGCCCCACCTTAATCTCACCCGCTAAGTAGTAGCTCCCTCACGGTAGACAGCTCCGCAGCCCCACCCTAATCTCACCCACTTAGTAGTAGCTCCCTCACGGTAGACAGCTCCGCAGCCCCACCTTAGTCTCACCCGCTAAGTAGTAGCTCCCTCACGGTAGACAGCTCCGCAGCCCAACCTTAATCTCACCCACTTAGTAGTAGCTCCCTCACGGTAGACAGCTCCGCAGCCCCACCTTAATCTCACCCGCTAAGTAGTAGCTCCCTCACGGTAGACAGCTCCGCAGCCCCACCTTAATCTCACCCACTTAGTAGTAGCTCCTCCGCGGCAGACAGCTCCGCAGCCCCACCTTAATCTCACCCACTTAGTAGTAGCTCCTCCGCGGCAGACAGCTCCAAAGCCCCACCTTAATCTCACCCGCTAAGTAGTAGCTCCCTCACGGTAGACAGCTCCGCAGCCCCACCTTAATCTCACCCACTTAGTAGTAGCTCCCTCACGGTAGACAGCTCCGCAGCCCCACCTTAATCTCACCCGCTAAGTAGTAGCTCCCTCACGGTAGACAGCTCTGCAGCCCCACCTTAATCTCACCCACTTAGTAGTAGCTCCTCCGCGGCAGACAGCTCCGCAGCCCCACCTTAATCTCACCCGCTAAGTAGTAGCTCCCTCACGGTAGACAGCTCCGCAGCCCCACCTTAATCTCACCCACTTAGTAGTAGCTCCCTCACGGTAGACAGCTCCGCAGCCCCACCTTAATCTCACCCACTTAGTAGTAGCTCCTCCGCGGCAGACAGCTCCAAAGCCCCACCTTAATCTCACCCGCTAAGTAGTAGCTCCCTCACGGTAGACAGCTCCGCAGCCCCACCTTAATCTCACCCACTTAGTAGTAGCTCCCTAACGGTAGACAGCTCCGCAGCCCCACCTTAATCTCACCCACTTAGTAGTAGCTCCTCCGCGGCAGACAGCTATGCAGCCCCACCTTAATCTCACCCGCTAAGTAGTAGCTCCCTCACGGTAGACAGCTCCGCAGCCCCACCTTAATCTCACCCACTTAGTAGTAGCTCCTCCGCGGCAGACAGCTCCAAAGCCCCACCTTAATCTCACCCGCTAAGTAGTAGCTCCCTCACGGTAGACAGCTCCGCAGCCCCACCTTAATCTCACCCACTTAGTAGTAGCTCCCTCACGGTAGACAGCTCCGCAGCCCCACCTTAATCTCACCCGCTAAGTAGTAGCTCCCTCACGGTAGACAGCTCCGCAGCCCCACCTTAATCTCACCCACTTAGTAGTAGCTCCCTCACGGTAGACAGCTCCGCAGCCCCACCTTAATCTCACCCACTTAGTAGTAGCTCCTCCGCGGCAGACAGCTCCAAAGCCCCACCTTAATCTCACCCGCTAAGTAGTAGCTCCCTCACGGTAGACAGCTCCGCAGCCCCACCTTAATCTCACCCACTTATTAGTAGCTCCTCCGCGGCAGACAGCTCCAAAGCCCCACCTTAATCTCACCCGCTAAGTAGTAGCTCCCTCACGGTAGACAGCTCCGCAGCCCCACCTTAATCTCACCCACTTAGTAGTAGCTCCTCCGCGGCAGACAGCTCCAAAGCCCCACCTTAATCTCACCCGCTAAGTAGTAGCTCCCTCACGGTAGACAGCTCCGCAGCCCCACCTTAATCTCACCCACTTAGTAGTAGCTCCTCCGCGGCAGACAGCTCCAAAGCCCCACCTTAATCTCACCCGCTAAGTAGTAGCTCCCTCACGGTAGACAGCTCCGCAGCCCCACCTTAATCTCACCCACTTAGTAGTAGCTCCTCCGCGGCAGACAGCTCCAAAGCCCCACCTTAATCTCACCCGCTAAGTAGTAGCTCCCTCACGGTAGACAGCTCCGCAGCCCCACCTTAATCTCACCCACTTAGTAGTAGCTCCTCCGCGGCAGACAGCTCCAAAGCCCCACCTTAATCTCACCCGCTAAGTAGTAGCTCCCTCACGGTAGACAGCTCCGCAGCCCCACCTTAATCTCACCCACTTAGTAGTAGCTCCCTCACGGTAGACAGCTCCGCAGCCCCACCTTAATCTCACCCACTTAGTAGTAGCTCCTCCGCGGCAGACAGCTCCAAAGCCCGACCTTAATCTCACCCGCTAAGTAGTAGCTCCCTCACGGTAGACAGCTCCGCAGCCCCACCTTAATCTCACCCACTTAGTAGTAGCTCCTCCGCGGCAGACAGCTCCAAAGCCCCACCTTAATCTCACCCGCTAAGTAGTAGCTCCCTCACGGTAGACAGCTCCGCAGCCCCACCTTAATCTCACCCACTTAGTAGTAGCTCCTCCGCGGCAGACAGCTCCGCAGCCCCACCTTAATCTCACCCACTTAGTAGTAGCTCCTCCGCGGCAGACAGCTCCGCAGCCCCACCTTAATCTCACCCACTTAGTAGTAGCTCCTCCGCGGCAGACAGCTCCGCAGCCCCACCTTAATCTCACCCACTTAGTAGTAGCTCCCTCACGGTAGACAGCTCCGCAGCCCCACCTTAATCTCACCCACTTAGTAGTAGCTCCCTCACGGTAGACAGCTCCGCAGCCCCACCTTAATCTCACCCACTTAGTAGTAGCTCCTCCGCGGCAGACAGCTCCAAAGCCCCACCTTAATCTCACCCGCTAAGTAGTAGCTCCCTCACGGTAGACAGCTCCGCAGCCCCACCTTAATCTCACCCACTTAGTAGTAGCTCCTCCGCGGCAGACAGCTCCAAAGCCCCACCTTAATCTCACCCGCTAAGTAGTAGCTCCCTCACGGTAGACAGCTCCGCAGCCCCACCTTAATCTCACCCACTTAGTAGTAGCTCCTCCGCGGCAGACAGCTCCAAAGCCCCACCTTAATCTCACCCGCTAAGTAGTAGCTCCCTCACGGTAGACAGCTCCGCAGCCCCACCTTAATCTCACCCACTTAGTAGTAGCTCCTCCGCGGCAGACAGCTCCAAAGCCCCACCTTAATCTCACCCGCTAAGTAGTAGCTCCCTCACGGTAGACAGCTCCGCAGCCCCACCTTAATCTCACCCACTTAGTAGTAGCTCCCTCACGGTAGACAGCTCCGCAGCCCCACCTTAATCTCACCCACTTAGTAGTAGCTCCTCCGCGGCAGACAGCTCCAAAGCCCGACCTTAATCTCACCCGCTAAGTAGTAGCTCCCTCACGGTAGACAGCTCCGCAGCCCCACCTTAATCTCACCCACTTAGTAGTAGCTCCTCCGCGGCAGACAGCTCCAAAGCCCCACCTTAATCTCACCCGCTAAGTAGTAGCTCCCTCACGGTAGACAGCTCCGCAGCCCCACCTTAATCTCACCCACTTAGTAGTAGCTCCTCCGCGGCAGACAGCTCCAAAGCCCCACCTTAATCTCACCCGCTAAGTAGTAGCTCCCTCACGGTAGACAGCTCCGCAGCCCCACCTTAATCTCACCCACTTAGTAGTAGCTCCTCCGCTGCAGACAGCTCCAAAGCCCCACCTTAATCTCACCCGCTAAGTAGTAGCTCCCTCACGGTAGACAGCTCCGCAGCCCCACCTTAATCTCACCCACTTAGTAGTAGCTCCCTCACGGTAGACAGCTCCGCAGCCCCACCTTAATCTCACCCACTTAGTAGTAGCTCCCTCACGGTAGACAGCTCCGCAGCCCCACCTTAATCTCACCCACTTAGTAGTAGCTCCTCCGCGGCAGACAGCTCCAAAGCCCCACCTTAATCTCACCCGCTAAGTAGTAGCTCCCTCACGGTAGACAGCTCCGCAGCCCCACCTTAATCTCACCCACTTAGTAGTAGCTCCTCCGCGGCAGACAGCTCCAAAGCCCCACCTTAATCTCACCCGCTAAGTAGTAGCTCCCTCACGGTAGACAGCTCCGCAGCCCCACCTTAATCTCACCCACTTATTAGTAGCTCCTCCGCGGCAGACAGCTCCAAAGCCCCACCTTAATCTCACCCGCTAAGTAGTAGCTCCCTCACGGTAGACAGCTCCGCAGCCCCACCTTAATCTCACCCACTTAGTAGTAGCTCCCTCACGGTAGACAGCTCCGCAGCCCCACCTTAATCTCACCCACTTAGTAGTAGCTCCCTCACGGTAGACAGCTCCGCAGCCCCACCTTAATCTCACCCACTTAGTAGTAGCTCCTCCGCGGCAGACAGCTCCAAAGCCCCACCTTAATCTCACCCGCTAAGTAGTAGCTCCCTCACGGTAGACAGCTCCGCAGCCCCACCTTAATCTCACCCACTTAGTAGTAGCTCCCTCACGGTAGACAGCTCCGCAGCCCCACCTTAATCTCACCCACTTAGTAGTAGCTCCCTCACGGTAGACAGCTCCGCAGCCCCACCTTAATCTCACCCACTTAGTAGTAGCTCCCTCACGGTAGACAGCTCCGCAGCCCCACCTTAATCTCACCCACTTAGTAGTAGCTCCTCCGCGGCAGACAGCTCCAAAGCCCCACCTTAATCTCACCCGCTAAGTAGTAGCTCCCTCACGGTAGACAGCTCCGCAGCCCCACCTTAATCTCACCCACTTAGTAGTAGCTCCTCCGCGGCAGACAGCTCCAAAGCCCCACCTTAATCTCACCCGCTAAGTAGTAGCTCCCTCACGGTAGACAGCTCCGCAGCCCCACCTTAATCTCACCCACTTATTAGTAGCTCCTCCGCGGCAGACAGCTCCAAAGCCCCACCTTAATCTCACCCGCTAAGTAGTAGCTCCCTCACGGTAGACAGCTCCGCAGCCCCACCTTAATCTCACCCACTTAGTAGTAGCTCCTCCGCGGCAGACAGCTCCAAAGCCCCACCTTAATCTCACCCGCTAAGTAGTAGCTCCCTCACGGTAGACAGCTCCGCAGCCCCACCTTAATCTCACCCACTTAGTAGTAGCTCCTCCGCGGCAGACAGCTCCGCAGCCCCACCTTAATCTCACCCACTTAGTAGTAGCTCCCTCACGGTAGACAGCTCCGCAGCCCCACCTTAATCTCACCCGCTAAGTAGTAGCTCCCTCACGGTAGACAGCTCCGCAGCCCCACCTTAAACTCACCCACTTAGTAGTAGCTCCACCGCGACAGACATCTCCGCAGCCCCACCTTAATCTCACCTACTAAGTAGTAGCTCCCTCACGGTAGACAGCTCCGCAGCCCCACCTTAATCTCACCCACTTAGTAGTAGCTCCTCCGCGGCAGACAGCTCCGCAGCCCCACCTTAATCTCACCCGCTAAGTAGTAGCTCCCTCACGGTAGACAGCTCCGCAGCCCCACCTTAATCTCACCCACTTAGTAGTAGCTCCTCCGCGGCAGACAGCTCCGCAGCCCCACCTTAATCTCACCCGCTAAGTAGTAGCTCCCTCACGGTAGACAGCTCTGCAGCCCCACCTTAATCTCACCCACTTAGTAGTAGCTCCCTCACGGTAGACAGCTCCGCAGCCCCACCTTAATCTCACCCGCTAAGTAGTAGCTCCCTCACGGTAGACAGCTCCGCAGCCCCACCTTAATCTCACCCACTTAGTAGTAGCTCCCTCACGGTAGACAGCTCCGCAGCCCCACCTTAATCTCACCCACTTAGTAGTAGCTCCTCCGCGGTAGACAGCTCCGCAGCCCCACCTTAATCTCACCCGCTAAGTAGTAGCTCCCTCACGGTAGACAGCTCCGCAGCCCCACCTTAATCTCACCCGCTAAGTAGTAGCTCCCTCACGGTAGACAGCTCCGCAGCCCCACCTTAATCTCACCCACTTAGTAGTAGCTCCTCCGCGGTAGACAGCTCCGCAGCCCCACCTTAATCTCACCCGCTAAGTAGTAGCTCCCTCACGGTAGACAGCTCCGCAGCCCCACCTTAATCTCACCCGCTAAGTAGTAGCTCCCTCACGGTAGACAGCTCCGCAGCCCCACCTTAATCTCACCCACTTAGTAGTAGCTCCTCCGCGGCAGACAGCTCCGCAGCCCCACCTTAATCTCACCCACTTAGTAGTAGCTCCCTCACGGTAGACAGCTCCGCAGCCCCACCTTAATCTCACCCGCTAAGTAGTAGCTCCCTCACGGTAGACAGCTCCGCAGCCCCACCTTAATCTCACCCACTTAGTAGTAGCTCCTCCGCGGCAGACAGCTCCGCAGCCCCACCTTAATCTCACCCGCTAAGTAGTAGCTCCCTCACGGTAGACAGCTCCGCAGCCCCACCTTAATCTCACCCACTTAGTAGTAGCTCCTCCGCGGCAGACAGCTCCGCAGCCCCACCTTAATCTCACCCGCTAAGTAGTAGCTCCCTCACGGTAGACAGCTCTGCAGCCCCACCTTAATCTCACCCACTTAGTAGTAGCTCCCTCACGGTAGACAGCTCCGCAGCCCCACCTTAATCTCACCCGCTAAGTAGTAGCTCCCTCACGGTAGACAGCTCCGCAGCCCCACCTTAATCTCACCCACTTAGTAGTAGCTCCCTCACGGTAGACAGCTCCGCAGCCCCACCTTAATCTCACCCACTTAGTAGTAGCTCCTCCGCGGTAGACAGCTCCGCAGCCCCACCTTAATCTCACCCGCTAAGTAGTAGCTCCCTCACGGTAGACAGCTCCGCAGCCCCACCTTAATCTCACCCGCTAAGTAGTAGCTCCCTCACGGTAGACAGCTCCGCAGCCCCACCTTAATCTCACCCACTTAGTAGTAGCTCCTCCGCGGTAGACAGCTCCGCAGCCCCACCTTAATCTCACCCGCTAAGTAGTAGCTCCCTCACGGTAGACAGCTCCGCAGCCCCACCTTAATCTCACCCGCTAAGTAGTAGCTCCCTCACGGTAGACAGCTCCAAAGCCCCACCTTAATCTCACCCGCTAAGTAGTAGCTCCCTCACGGTAGACAGCTCCGCAGCCCCACCTTAATCTCACCCACTTAGTAGTAGCTCCTCCGCGGCAGACAGCTCCGAAGCCTAACCCTAATCTCACCCACTTAGTAGTAGCTCCTCCGCGGCAGACAGCTCCGAAGCCCCACCTTAATCTCACCCGCTAAGTAGTAGCTCCCTCACGGCAGACAGCTCCAAAGCCCGACGACTGTAGTTGTTCATATTTTTGTATTGTCTTGATTGTAGTTGTTTATTATATTTATATAAAATTTCTTTCTTTCTTTCTTTCTTTTCTTACATTCTGTATTGTCTTGGTTGTAGTTGTTTACATTCTGTATTGTCTTGGTTGTAGTTGTTTACATTCTGTATTGTCTTGGTTGTAGTTGTTTACATTCTGTATTGTCTTGGTTGTAGTTGTTTACATTCTGTATTGTCTTGATTGTAGTTGTTTACATTCTGTATTGTCTTGGTTGTAGTTGTTTACATTCTGTATTGTCTTGGTTGTAGTTGTTTACATTCTGTTTTGTCTTGGTTGTAGTTGTTTACATTCTGTATTGTCTTGATTGTAGTTGTTTACATTCTGTATTGTCTTGGTTGTAGTTGTTTACATTCTGTATTGTCTTGATTGTAGTTGTTTACATTCTGTATTGTCTTGGTTGTAGTTGTTTACATTCTGTATTGTCTTGGTTGTAGTTGTTTACATTCTGTATTGTCTTGGTTGTAGTTGTTTACATTCTGTATTGTCTTGGTTGTAGTTGTTTACATTCTGTTTTGTCTTGGTTGTAGTTGTTTACATTCTGTATTGTCTTGATTGTAGTTGTTTACATTCTGTATTGTCTTGGTTGTAGTTGTTTACATTCTGTATTGTCTTGGTTGTAGTTGTTTACATTCTGTATTGTCTTGGTTGTAGTTGTTTACATTCTGTATTGTCTTGGTTGTAGTTGTTTACATTCTGTATTGTCTTGGTTGTAGTTGTTTACATTCTGTATTGTCTTGGTTGTAGTTGTTTACATTCTGTATTGTCTTGGTTGTAGTTGTTTACATTCTGTATTGTCTTGATTGTACTTGTTTACATTCTGTATTGTCTTGATTGTACTTGTTTACATTCTGTATTGTCTTGATTGTACTTGTTTACATTCTGTATTGTCTTGATTGTAGTTGTTTACATTCTGTATTGTCTTGGTTGTAGTTGTTTACATTCTGTATTGTCTTGGTTGTAGTTGTTTACATTCTGTATTGTCTTGGTTGTAGTTGTTTACATTCTGTATTGTCTTGGTTGTAGTTGTTTACATTCTGTATTGTCTTGGTTGTAGATGTTTACATTCTGTATTGTCTTGGTTGTAGTTGTTTACATTCTGTATTGTCTTGGTTGTAGTTGTTTACATTCTGTATTGTCTTGGTTGTAGTTGTTTACATTCTGTATTGTCTTGGTTGTAGTTGTTTACATTCTGTATTGTCTTGGTTGTAGTTGTTTACATTCTGTATTGTCTTGGTTGTAGTTGTTTACATTCTGTATTGTCTTGGTTGTAGTTGTTTACATTCTGTATTGTCTTGGTTGTAGTTGTTTACATTCTGTATTGTCTTGGTTGTAGTTGTTTACATTCTGTATTGTCTTGGTTGTAGTTGTTTACATTCTGTATTGTCTTGGTTGTAGTTGTTTACATTCTGTATTGTCTTGATTGTAGTTGTTTACATTCTGTATTGTCTTGGTTGTAGTTGTTTACATTCTGTATTGTCTTGGTTGTAGTTGTTTACATTCTGTATTGTCTTGGTTGTAGTTGTTTACATTCTGTATTGTCTTGATTGTAGTTGTTTACATTCTGTATTGTCTTGGTTGTAGTTGTTTACATTCTGTATTGTCTTGGTTGTAGTTGTTTACATT
>OX369260.1:142379-194512 GCA_947284805.1 Coleophora flavipennella
TAGCCCGATGGAATTCTCGAGGGAACTGAAAATATACTCTTTTTTGGTTAATTTCTTTAATATCGCAACGGAACAGTGGATTGTGTGATTTTTTGCACAGAGATGGTTGAGGGGGTGGGAAATGACACGATTTTCTAGTAAGCATATCCTGATATAGGAGAAAATGCATGTCCACGCTCGAGAGCCGCTTGCAGCTCGCGCACCGCGCACCCTCTAAGTCAGCCATAAAAACGATGTCCACGCGGGCGAAGCCGCGGGCAAAAGCTAGTGTTTCATATACAGGGGAATCTATACTTAATAGGACAGACAGAGATAGGTGTCCCTCGTGGTCCTACTAGTAGGACAAGTTAGTAGGACAAGTTAGTAGGACCACGAAAAAACGGCCTTATGTTTACCATCATCTGATTTCCAATAGTCTAATGCTATTTTGAGAATAAATTTTGTTTTAATAACTACTGTTCTTAATATTAATTATCATCTTTTTAATATTAATATCATAGGTAATGACTTAATATAAGAAAAGTTAATTTTTGAGTAGTGATGTTCCAAATAAGTATAGAAAGATAGTACCTGAGGGTGGTCGTGACTCGCGGTGGCAGACCTGGTCCCGGCGGCGACGGCGTCGACCGTGGTGTCGGTCGGTCTGCACCCGGGCGGCGCGGGCGGCGCGGGCGGCGCGGGCGGCGCGGGCGGCGCGGGCGGCGCGGGCGGCGCGTAGAAACTAGTCCGGTACCAATAGGCTCCCGGCTGGCTCAAGATTTTAAGGCGATTATTTGGTTAGTGCCAGTAGCAAAATCTACAAGAGATTCAGTTGTGCGGTTAAAACGTAAAGAAAACGCTGTTAAAAGGCGAAACAGTAACCGGAGAATTCAACCACTTACCTAAAAAAAATGTGAGGGTTCCATCAAAAGATAAACGAGCTAAAACACCAAAAAAAGTGGTTTACATTTTTAAGTTTATTTAATTACTAGCTTTTGCCCGCGGCTTCACCCGCGTGGACATCGTTTTTGTGACTGACTTAGAGGGTGCGCAGTGCGCGAGCCGCAAGCGGCTCGCGAGTGTGGACATGCATTTTCTCCAGATCCCTCGGGAACTATGTCAGGGTATGCTTATTAGTAAATCGTGTTATTTCCACCCCCTCAACCATCTCGGTGCAAAAAAATCACACAATCCATTGTTCCGTTGCGATGTTAATTAACCAAAACAGATTATATTTTCAGTTCCCTCGGGAAGTGCATCGGGCTATGCTATTTTCACGGGATAAAAAGTAGCCTATGTCATTCCTTGTGACACAGGCTACCTGCGTGCACAAATTTCATTAAGATTGGTCAAGGCGTTGAAGCGTGAAAAGGTAACAAACAAACTAACAAACGAACACATTTTCACATTTATAATAATAGTAAGGATATCCCGGATTTCCACAAAAACTGTTGCGATGACAAACTCCGAAAAAACAAAAACTTTCTTCTGTCTAGCAAAATATTCGAAGTGCGAAGCGTAAAAAGATCGAAATGCTACACTACATAGCAACTTGGGTAGGTCAGGGCAGGTAGCATTCAGTGGGGCGGCTGCTGGGCCGGGGGCCGGAGCCGCGGACCGGAGCCGCGGGCCGGGGCCCGAGGCACGCCGGGGAGAGCTGTCTGTAGGCCCGCGGCCTGCGCCTGCCGCGCTTACACCGTAGCAGCTTGTTAGTTCATTTAATTGATGAGAAATTAAAAATAAACGTTTCTTTGGGAGAGTTGTTGGTTGTCATGAGCACATGAGCACATGAGCACATGCAGGCCCTTTGGTATCTAGAAGTAATTTGAGTGAAAACGCGGAGTGATACTCGTAGCACGGATGCAAAGACACCATATTTGTCAAAATCGGTTCTGTGGTTTAGGAAATACGAGGAAACAGATCAACATACACACGGCAACAGGATGCCACCAGATGCTATAGAAATGTTTAGTCTTGCTTGTTGTATTTCACTTAATTATAATTCATTAAGGAAGGAAAACTGCAGAACTGAGACATGGTTGCTCACTGTGAGCCTCATAAGAAGATTCAAGGTCAGTCAAAGGGCAATGGAGCGTACTATGCTGGGAGTTTCCTTGCGTGATCGAAACGATGAGAACCGTAGGAGAACCAAAGTAAGCGACATAGCTCGCAGAATCGCTAAACTTAAGTGGCATGGGTGGGACACGTAGCACGTAGAACAGATGGCCGTTGGGGTAGTAAAGTTCTCGAATGCCAACAGCGCACCTGAAAACGTAGCGTAGGCAGCCTCCCACTTGAATGCGGGCAGCTAAGAACCAGTCGTCGTGGAAATCCTTGGGAGAGGCCTTTGTCCAGCAGTGGACGTTCTCTAGCTGATATGATGATGAAGAAGGAAAATAATTAAAAAGTCAGTGTCATGGATGTATAAAAATCATTTAATTTGTCAACATGACAGTGTCTCACAAAAAATATAATTGGAAACGCTCAGCGCGCAAAAAACCGATTTCAGTCACAGCAACCAAGAACAAGTTTATAAAGTTTATTACCTTTCAGTCACAGCAACCAAGTACAAGTTTATTACATTTCAGTCACAGCAACCAAGAACAAGTTTATTACCTTTCAGTCACAGCAACCAAGTACAAGTTTATTACATTTCAGTCACAGCAACCAAGAACAAGTTTATTACCTTTCAGTGACAGCAACCAAGTACAAGTTTATTACATTTCAGTCACAGCAACCAAGTACATGTTTGTTACATTTCAGTCACAGCAACCAAGTACTAGTTTATTACGTTATTACGTTTCAGTCACAGCAACCAAGTACAAGTTTGTTACATTTCAGTCACAGCAACCAAGTACAAGTTTGTTACATTTCAGTCACAGCAACCAAGTACAAGTTTGTTACATTTCAGTCACAGCAACCAAGTACAAGTTTGTTACATTTCAGTCACAGCAACCAAGTACAAGTTTGTTACATTTCAGTCACAGCAACCAAGTACAAGTTTGTTACATTTCAGTCACAGCAACCAAGTACAAGTTTGTTACATTTCAGTCACAGCAACCAAGTACAAGTTTGTTACATTTCAGTCACAGCAACCAAGTACAAGTTTGTTACATTTCAGTCACAGCAACCAAGTACAAGTTTGTTACATTTCAGTCACAGCAACCAAGTACAAGTTTGTTACATTTCAGTCACAGCAACCAAGTACAAGTTTGTTACATTTCAGTCACAGCAACCAAGTACAAGTTTTTTACATTTCAGTCACAGCAACCAAGTACAAGTATGTTACGTTTCAGTCACAACAACCAAGAACAAGTTTGTTACGAATTGTTGCGGAAACTCGTTTCTTCCGTACGCTTATTGTACTAGTAGTTACATTTGTATACAAAATAGCATGGTTACGAAATTGTCATTAAAATCACTTCCACCCATTAGGTGGAAATCAGGTATACACCCAATTAAACCCAAAACCGGGAAGCCGCTGGATGCAGGCAGCGCAGAACCGGTCGTCGTGGAAATCCTTGGGGGAGGCCTTTGTCCAGCAGTGGACGTCTTTCGGTTGATAAGATGATGATGATGACACCCAAAACCCCTTCTGCGGCTGGCCACGTGCCACGCGTGTCGCCCATCACTCTGCCACCTATCCACTTCGCCACAAGGTTATACAGTTCATGACGTGATGTGGTCGCCTGTCGTCGTGCACAAATGGCGCCGTTTTGATTTGCGGTTGTTTGGTTTATAGCATATTGGAGTCATAAAAAATATGGCAAGTATTCGTTGAGCGGAAATCTGCCGGGCAGGTGGGAATTCTCATGAATAATCATGTCGAATGGCGCTCGCCTCCGCCACCATCGCCAATCATATGATCCTCGTCATCATCGCGTGCGAGGCGCGCGCGCACGGGGAGTGCCCGCGCCCGGCGCCCGGCGCGTGCGCACTCGGGGGATCCACGGTCGACGACTCGCGCGACCTGCCCACGACGGTCAAGGTGGCGGTCACGGCGCTCGGCCCACCGAGGCCACCCGGTCGGCGCTAGCGCGTACAGACTACAGAAGCTACTTCTCGTAGGTAGCGGATTGCAATCGGGATCCCAGCGGGCTTTTCAAATTTAAAATACAAATAGTTTATGTGTAGGCAATATAGCGTAAGTAATAAGTTTGTATGGTAACGAACGAGCCAACTCTAGCGAACTAGTGTTGGTCTTAAAGGAACTGTGAATAATCAAAAGCAAAGCAAAAGAAAGACCTGCAAACTAATACAAATAAATTTAAAAAAATGTATGTATGTCCTACATGCTTTTTTTTAAACCTACAGTTTTATTTTTTGCAACAGCGAAATATTTACATTTCCTTAACTTGTTTTCCTAGCTTATAGGTAAACGAGCTGATTGAGGAGCTCAGTACGCCAGAGATGTGGATGGATGTGGATCGGGGGCGCGTGCGCTAACAACCTGGTCTACGCGGGTGACTTCAATGGGGACCAATTGAAATTTTAGCGGGAAGGCTGAGTTCAGCTGCCTATACTCGTATATATAAAAATAAGACAGTACTGGACACACGGCAAAGGCGACACCGGCCGTGGGTTATATTATATTACACGAACCATTTTGGGCCCCTTTCGACCTAACTATAACTTAAAATCTGTTTGACTTACATACTTGCGATTTTGTGTAAGACCCCCTCGATCACCTAGAATCCCAATGTTCATAAATATATCTTTTACCATTTCTGAGATATTGACGTCATCGGACATATATAGTGATATTACTAAGTTTTATAAGTCGAGATAGTGCTGTGCCAGATCGTTAACAGTCGGCCATCCTGAAATTCCTGCGTCCTCGGAGGGTTCACTGCATCCAATTAACAGGCTCACTCAACCCAGCATGCGTCGGGTAGTACCCACATTTAGTTCAGAGTCTGATCGCCACATGTAAACAAGAACAATATTATAAAGGATCATTAATCTACTACTAGCATCTACGAAGAAGACGAAATGTCTGTTAGCGTAGAAAATAAGTTAGGCATCATCTGGAAAGTCCTGAGGCCGCTCTCGTCCGTGAGTTTGACGGGAGCCCCAAAGTGTTAGTTAGATTCCTGGAATATATTTGACAATCTGATACTGACCTTCAGTAACGAAACACTCGGAAATGAAGTAGTCAATTCTGGATTGCTTAATAGAATTTTAAACAAAATGACTAGTCCAGCAGCACGGACCTTGACCACTAATGGGTTACCTAACAACTGGGAGGGAATTCTCAATACTTTAGTTAATAGCTTTTTACACCATAGAGACGAAACAGCCCTTTATACTGATCTGTCCATGCTAATCCAAGGCTCCGATAGTCTACAATTATTTTATGAGCGCGTAAAAAAATGCTGAGCATTATAATGAAATGAACTCGTTAAATCCACAGTGGGAGTCAAAAGAGAGCTTTACTAAAAACTGCTTCTTCAAACTTGTACACGCGGCCTTAATGCGCCCATAGGTGCACGCCAAAAACATTAGATTTATCGAGAGGAGCGAATATTTTGTAACTCTGTGGTGCAAGCATTCACTGCGTGAGGCCTACTACCTTAGAGTCAGCCCTAGAATTTTCACAGGAAGAAATTAAGTGATGTACTTGCAGAACAGACATTTTCCAACTTTCCGTAGCAGACCAGCACAAAATGTTTTTTCTGGCAGTAAACCCATTTTCGTCCGTTAGATTTAAACCTAACCAAACCAAACTTCGCGGGACCCTCACACTACGCAAATAATTTGACTAACCTAGTGTCATTCATGCCTTAACCTCAGTTGCAACGGCCTTCAAAAACATAACAAATAACGAGAGTCCTGTCACGGCAAGACATGACCACTGGTTTTAGGATTCCACCGAGACCTTCTTTCCAACAAAGTGAACAGATGTATCCAAGGTCTATGAGCGGTGTAAGTCAACCCTCAGCACGTCAACTACCTCTGACTAGACAGTTTGGACCCAAACAGAAGACATTAACGAAAGCTATGACTATGAAACATACTATGACTATTACGACCCTATTCCCGAACAGTACTACTGCGACCTTTACGAAACTGAAAAAATGGTATACGAAAAAAAAAAAACAAACCTGAACAGCAAAATTTTCACAAGGCTCCAACTATCAAATTCCACAAATAGAAATAAATTTACAGAACAAAAGGCAACTTCTTTACATACAAATTCAAAATGCACCCCTGAAACTTTTGATTGACGCAGGAGATAATATGTCGTTTATCAGCCCTGAGGCCATACAATTTTTTTCTCACACCTACCTTCGTACTATGATCCATTCGTAGTCTATCTATAATATAATAAAACTGTAACGGGGCCGTGTCTGTACATGAAATATTTTTGGAAAATAATAACTGTGGTGGACATTACTAACGATACAGAGGCCAAAACAACAACTTTTGGAATTTTTGTCTGTCTGTCTGTATGTTCGCGCATCACGCAAAAACTACCAGGCCGATTTTGATGAAATTTTGTATGGTGGTTCCTTAAAGCCCGGGTTAACATATAGGATACTTTTTATCCCAGAAAATTCAAGAGTTCCCGTGGGAAATTCAAAAGTATTCATTTATAGAATGGGTCACCACGCATATGTGGCTTGACCTATTACAATCAAATTTTACATGTTGATAAATGGTATCAACATGTAAAAACAACATCGCGAACTAAAACTGGGACATTGTGAATCCCAAAAAAATTAAGGGTTCCTTCAGGAATCCAAAAAAATGAATTTTTAGAATGGCTCAACGTAACAATATGAAACCTTTACATTGGGATGGAGTGTTTTGATCATCATTGTATAGTCGGGTATTCTTTATCCCGGAAAACTAAAGAGGTCCCGTGAGAAATTATCCATCGATACTTACAATTATAAGAATAGAGTACTTTTTTCCACATATTAACTACACATACCACACATTATAATCTTGGCAGCAGAATGTCAATAGATGGCACTGCAGGGATAATAAAACGCGCTTAAGTTGTATTAAAACATTAAAAGATTATTTCATACTTTTGAGTGGATTTCTTTTATGTATTTTTCAGCATAAGTTACTTTACACAACTCTAACTCTGGAACTATGGCACGTAGCGATGTGTTTCATAGACGAACAGATAGGTATTTTTTTACACATTCCAATCGAGTAAAAAAATAAAAACACGTAAATCGAGTTAAGCATCTTTTATCAGGAGGCACAGATACGGGACGACGACTATTTGCGTGTGCCAGTTGCTCTCCGCCTGAAATATCAATATCTGTGAAGCTCATCATCGTATTTGCGGGTCCACTGTGGAGGCAATTGGCCATCACTCACTGAGTTGCGGTCGTTGTTTGTGAAGATTCCCACGTCACCAATTCCATAATGACCTCACTCGGAGGGAACTGGTCTCGGCCAGATGGAATATTCCATTTTTGTTGCAGCCGCCGGGCTTTAGTCGATCTGATGGCAAAAGGCCGGAGGGTTTAAACAGGTGCTATGGCCTCTCTAGGAACGTGCTTGATTTGGGACGCCACTTTTTCTGCCTCACTCCTCACCCATACGGTACTGCTGCTCAATTTGCGGCGAGAAAGAAGCATAATAAGTACTCGGTCTTAGAGGCAAATTACTGCTTTGTGCCGCTGGTCTGTGCTGTGAGACAACCGGCTGCTGAACCCTCAGAGGCCTTTGCCTTCACAAAGGAGATTGGCCGTCGCCTTTAAGAGAGGAGATGTGACATGAGGTCCTACCTGCTGCTAAGGTTGTCTATTGCCATCCAGCGCGGCTACGAGAAGTGCGTTATGGGCTCCTTTGGAGTTGATACGACTCGCGGATTTGACGCATATTAATATTTTTAGGATTTTTTTACTTAATTGATATAATGATTTGAATTAGTTTTTTGATAGTACAGGTATATGTTTTATTTCATCATTTCAATTTATATACGTCCCCACCAAGAGGCTCGACCTGCCCTGAGTTAGGGCGATCAGGCCTTAGACAATCACGCGGGCCCATTGCGGGTTGATTAACTTCACACATAAGCTTCTTTGCAGGCGTGTGCAGGTTTCCTCACGATGTTTTTCTCACCATAAGAGCGTCGGATAAACGTACATACTGTGACAAAAAATAATGGGAACTGGGGATAAAAACCCTTACGGAATTTGCCACATATGATACGTAAGATTTAGAGGTTCGGGCCTAAACGGAGTTTTAAGAAAAAAATATTATGGGGTAAATTAGAATATATGTATTTTATGATTTTTCTAAAAAGAAGGAACAATAAACAATATGAGTATTAGAAAAAGATGTGATTTACATTGGTTGACCGCGTTGACAATAAAACAATGACCTAATATATTTACGGACAATTTCCGGAAATAAATTTAAAGTGACAATTTTATTTGTATATAAAAAGGTTATTCTATAGAATGCCGGTAGGCAACGATCGTCACCGTCCCTTTGGTACTTAAATAAGTTATTAAGTTCTAAAATAATTAAATTTCACTTTGGTCTGAATTACCCTATCTTTCTAAAAAAAACACGTATTAGGTACAAAACACTTTTAAAATTTAAAATAAATAACTAATGGTTAGAAACCGGAAGCAGGAAATCTTCTAAGACGGCAGAAAAGTCAGAGAGTCAGAAAGTCGCTCGGGATAAAAGATAAAATAAGTATTCACTTCCCTTTTGGCGAGCAGCTGGGCGGGCAGTGGAAAGGACTGGCTGGTTGTCAGCACAGCTCCGTCCCAGGATTAATCCTTAATCAGGTAAACTTTCGGGGACGTCAACCTCGCAGGGGGTGGATGAAACCCTACGGACATATATAGATCTAGTTCGCAGCAGTACCAAAAATACACGCAAAGCGGTTTCCTTATACAAATTACTTACCACTGAATAAAATAGTGGGCCTCAACAAAACATTATAAAACAATATATCCAAAAATTTAAAATGCAAATGACTGTCGAAGGGATCACGGTCAACCTTTTGTTTTCCTCTTGTCAAAAAAATAACAAATATTTTCAAATTCAATTTCCATAGAGCAACGACATCAAAAAAGAATTTAATTATGAAACGCAACAAAAGAGATCGGCTTGAAGCGATACTTAGCGCTTCAAAATCAGTACGAAATCGATATTCGTATAGATATTGGTAAGAGGCAGGATTCGAACCACGGCCTTCCGGACAGGAGGTAGTGGCCCTAACCGTTACGCTACCGTCGCTCTATGTGTTATTTAAGATTTAGAAATCCTTACTTAATATTATAAATGTGAAAATGTGTTTGTTTGTTTGTTACCTATTCACACTTCAACACCTCTACCAATCTTGATGAAATTTGGCATGTAGGTAGTCTGTATCACTGGGAATGAAATAGTCTACTTTTTATCTGTGGAAATTATCATGGCCCGATGCAGTTCCTGAGGAAACTAAAACAATACTCATTGTTCGTTAAGTTATTTAAAATCGTAACGAAAAAATGGGTTGGTGTGATTTTAAGCACAGAGATGAGGAGGAAAATGATATAATTTACAAATAAGTATATCCTGACATAGTTCCCGAGGTATCAGGGGACAACTGTTTTCTACGCTCGCGCACGTCGGTGGCGTCGCAACGGAGCAACGGATTAAAGTATTTTTTTGTATAGAATTTTTTGAAGGGGTGGGAAGTGACAAAGACTGCTAATCCGAATAGCCCGATTCAGTTCCTGAGGTACCGGGAGAAAACTCATGTCCACGCTTGCGAGCTGATTGCGGCTCGCGCACCACTTACCCTCAAAAAGAGTCATAAAAGCTATGTCCACGCGGGCGAAGCCGCGGGCAAAAGCTAGTAACTAATATTTACTATTCAAAAAGCAATAAAAATTGACGTACATGGATTCCATGATTATTTTGGTCGTCTTATTAGATGGGATTTATTAGAAAAAATTCAATAAAAAAAGTACCTTAAGACTCATATACTTAAGACAGAAATTACATTCATCCCTATGCAGATGTATGATTCACGTAGTGTGAACTGATTGAGACTGTTATACCAGCACAAACAAACCAATTAATAAGGGTACTTACCAACATAAAAAAATGTGACACATTCATTAACCCACAAATAATTTGCGGATGTAACATAACCGAGTGCCTATCTGACATGCCTATATATATAATACGACAGATAATGACTTGATTTTCAGTCTCTCTAACCCAATATGTGCACACGTATTTAACAAACAGACTATACCTTTTTATCTCCTAATTTATTTATTTTATTTAATTATGATTCTACGCGTAGGGACATTTCGAGCATAGCTCTCTCCATTGCCCTTTGCGTGACCTTGAGCCTTCTTCTGAGGACCTTAGTAAGCGACCATGTCTCAGTTCCGTATGACATCACTGGCTACACACACGGGTCTAAGAACTTAGTATTGAGAAACTGCGGTATTTGGGTCGTGAAGATATTGCAAAGCTTTCCGAACGCTGCCCAGCCGAGTTGGATTCGTCGATTGATATCTTTCATGAAGTTGGAAACATATTGGTCATCATTTTCGAGTGTGGAGTGTCCAACCATCAGAGGAGTGGGTGCGACCCGGATGTTTGACATTATTTTCGTTTTTTCCATGTTCATTCTAAGACCTACTTGTTGAAAGGTTCTACTGAGGCCATCGAGCATAGTGCCTAAGCCGTCCATAGTCTCAGCCATGACCACGATATCGTCAGCGAATCGGATGTGGATGATGCACTCGCCGTTGATATTGATGCCGAGTCCAGCTTGTAACATCTTGCAGGTAGGCGGTGAACAGTTTCAGAGATATGACGTCTCCCTGACTTACCCCTCGCTGCAGCTGGAAAGGTTTCGAGTTCTGGTCCTGGAGGCGAACCGACATGACTGTGGGCGTTATTATACAGACACTTCAAGACCTCAATGTATCGATTATAAACAGAACCCCCTCCTACCTCACCTCGATCTTGCCACTCGTGTTTATATAAAATGCGACCGCTTCAAATAGCATATGAGTGCGAGACATGGTTGCCAAACGGTCTGAGTGATCGTGTCAACGGTAAATGATTTGTGGTCAAAAAAAATTATACGAATAGTAAGTGTTTGAAGTAACCAAAACCGACCGTTTGTCAATAGTTAAAATCTGCCTTGGCAATCTAGTATTGACAACTGTTCAACATGTGACATGTCAAATATAGGTACTTGTTTTTCCAAAGAACGTTTCAATTAGTTTATCGTAAATCCTAATGATTATTTGAATACTTAACTTACGCACAATGAATTTACGCACTATTTATGGTTGTGATGATTATTGCTCCGATGAATGTGTTGATTGTCACTGGATTTTAATGATTTTAATGTTTTAAGACGCCTACTGTGTCAGTGTAAAACCAAGGGTTGTGTTTTAGTGTTAGATAAGTAAATAATCTAAGTCATACGTCACGGTAACGGTGACCTTTCTATCAAAGCTGATATAGCGGTAGTGCCGTTCGTATGAACGCGTCAATTATAATTGGTACCGATGTGTTGTATCGCGATGGAGTGACCTATGTTCGAACCAACAGGCAGTACCGTGTCTGTTCTGATAACCCAACTGTTAACGTTCGCCATTCAGGATGAGGAACGTAAGGTCTTAATGTGTGATAATTGAGTTCTCGAAGTACTTGATTCCGGGCACTGCTGCAACTACTATGGTAATACGGATGACATGGAAATTGAGATAGAACGACCCTAGTATCGTGCAGGCCGTACAAACTTTCTTACCAAGAGATACTCAAGTTTTGCTAGGTAACTTTATAACTGTGAGAAAAGTGAATTATAGGTCTCAATCGGAGCATTCGAGCCCTTTTATTTTATTTAATAAGCGTGATGGCTTGGATACTTTTTGTTGATTTTTTATGCGTTAGAAGGTATATCAAACTGTTGAGAACGCTATCTGAGACTAGCTATTGCAGCATAATTGAATTAAAAAGGGGTTAAATAAAATAATAGAGATGCTACATGATACGTAGAATTTTTACTCCCTGCCTAAATATGAATTTCGGAAAGAAAATAAATTTTGGGGTAATATGGAATACTTTTATTTTATAAGATTATAAATATTTGGTTAAAGATATAAACCAGAGGATAAGTTAAAGATGTAAAGAGTGAATGACCATGGAAATAACCTATATATAAAAACAACACATTACACAATTTTAAAATATAAAAAAGGGTTAGGTAACGATCGATCGTCCCCCCGGGTGTATAAAATGATCTAATAAATTCCTAAAAAATAAATCGAGTTCAATTATTGGGTTTCGGAATTACACCATAACGTTGTAGGTAAAAACTTTGGGTGTACCATACTCTTAATAAATTTTAAATCAAACGCAAAATTGTTATAGTAAACGGAAGACAGGAGAACACGCAGGCCAGCAGCTGTGCTTGGAGGACGACAGCAGAACCTTGTCGGGCAGTAGTAATGCTTGGTGACTAGCGACAACAAAAAGGCGCGGGCAGGTCGTAATACTTGATCACCAGTAACACTCAACTCCAATGGGCCTTAAATTAGGTATAAACAAAAGTTCCACTTCCCTTTGGGTTAGCGGCAGGCAGTTGCTGATCGGCGTAGAAAGCAATAGTCCAGGGTATAGTAGTAGTATGCCGATTTGTTCGGGCCGTGCGGAAGACCCTACAACCATGAATAAAAATTTAGTTCGCAACGGCACTAAATAAAAATGGATAGCTTTCTCTAAGCATAAATCACTTACCCCAGTTAAAAATAGGAGGTCTTGAAAATATCAAGAAGAATCACAAAACTTTTAAAATATTTATACTGAAAACAGCTATTTCGATGGTCAACACTCCTCAATTGTTTTCACTCTTGTCAAAAGCTCGCAATCATTTCTAAATTTTATTTTTATAGACGAACAAGATCAAAAGAGAATTTAATTATGAAACGCAAGAAAGAAGATCGGCTCGAAACGATAGTTTGCGTTTCACTATTCAATAAACTTTAGGAATTGCTCCTATCTACCTAAAGAGGTTGAGCACTTGAATAGAATTGTGAGAAAGGGTCAGGTTAGGCCGAGCCAGTGAAAAAAAATGGTCTTGTTAACTTTACCGCCCAGTAATGTAACACATGTTCGTCCGTTCCTAAGTCTTAAGGGGTAATTTTGTAGAAACGACGGGTAACAAAAACAGCAATAGCTCGACTTATCAAAAAGGGGTTGAACTTAATTGTAGTCGTCAGATACCTCACTAGCGATCGAGCCAGTACTTGCTATCATTGTTCCAAAGATTTCTAACAAGGCCCACACGGACCCCAGCAGCGCAGGCTGCGGAGCAGCCTAGATTCAATCTCACGAAGTAAGAAACAGGTAGTGGCCTACTTCAGTAAGGTAACTCAGGATGCGGAGAACATAAATCACTCCTACGAGCTCGACACGCTTGCAGTCGTCAAGGCGTTGCAATGCTTCAAGTACTATTGTTGCCCAAGTTGCTGGGCCCCGAAATCGGGCACAAATAGCCCAGGCTGCCAACAGCGAGTCGCAGGACTTTCCACAAATAGCATCACGAATGTAGTCTGGATTTTAATGGGAAGTTGCTAAAAACATGTGCTCTATTACAATTACAAACTAGAAGGTGAGGAGCCATGGCTTCTTCGTGTGTTCCACGATGAGCATGAGCACATAGGCGTTTAGAAGATAATATACTGGACCGTCATCCTAAAACACTTTGATTCCCAGGATTGAAAAAGGTAACAAGTACATATCTCACTGTCTGATATGTATTCCCAAGAAGTGTGTGCCTCGAGCACCCCCTCAGAACGTCATTTCGTGGAAGAAGCCTTGTCGTGCACGTGGACGCTCCGTGCCTACCTAGGAGGACTTCAAATACCTCCTTAGTGTGGTGGGCGCCTTCACAAAGTGCCCGTTATTGTACCCCATGTACCGGTAAGATGCAGGTGAGCTCAAACGCTTAATCACGTTGGCTGTTGCTTTATTTGGTGTACCTTGGCTGAAAGTAACATACAAGGGACACATATTTGAGTCAAACGAGTGGATCAACGACTAAGGTGTCAACGACTGCTATTTACATTTTTTGCATTGAGACAGTTTACACGAGATCATGCTGGACTGAGACCCTGTGATCCTGTGCAAACTTTAGCTTGTCATGAACATCACGAGGCAGACCACGCAGGCCTCTCCGATGAATCTTCTTATTAGCATAGATGCGATAACCCCAATAATCTCCTTGTCTGCGTCAGTGTTTTCCGATTCCTATAATTTGGGGATCTTCAAGGCAAGAGTGAATAGGCATTATTTGAGTTTGCGTGTGCCATCCTCGACTGCATCATCAATTACCATCAGGTGAGTTGTAGTCAAACGCCCTAAAATTTTTAATATTAAAAAAAACTGTTCATGGTATGTGATGTGGCTCTTGAGAACTCGAGGTCTAACAAGATGCTTTACGAGATATCACACGGAGTCTAGTGCCAGAAAAACCAGGATCAGCTAGATAAGCGTGCCAATCGAACGAGAAAATATTAATGGCCTTGTCCGTGCTTGTTTTTGACCTTGAACATTTGTTCGCAGTCGATGAATTAGCTGGGCGCTGGGATGAGCGGCCCGTACGAGGTGGACAAGATCTTGCCTTGTGGACGCTACGAGCTCAAACTGCTGAGCGGTGGTAGCTACGGCAAGATGACGCAGGCTGCGGTACAACGTGTGGTGCCGTGGCGGGTCGAGTGGTGCCTGGCGTCGTGCTTTGCTTTCATAGAATTTTGTTTTTTTGCGATTTTGTTCGTTACATCCTTTAAGATTGACCCTCACCCCTCTCCCAGTTAGTTCTAGTTATCGAAATAACTAAATTAGCTAGTTAGGCATGTAGGCCTTTAATTTTTTTATCCCCCCCCCCCCATTAGTCCAAAACTGTTAGTGAAGATTAGGTCCTTTTGGTGTTGTGGCGAACAAGGTTGCACGTATGAACGAATAAGGTAGATCTGTGACCTGTAGCAGTGGGTGCTATTCAGGCGTGAGCGTTGGTTCGCTCGGGCGCCGACAATGTGTGTCGTTTCTCCGTGGCTTTTGGTGCAATGGCATAATTTCACCGTGCAGGCTGGCGCCTGTAGCCCGTTTACGTGACTAGCTCCCCGGTCGGGCGGACGAGTGCATGTGAGACGCGTCATGTTGCAGGTTACCAGAGCTGACCAGCCGTGTATGCAGTGCAGTGCAAGCTGTGAGTCGCGTCAGTCCTTCGCCGTGGGCGGAAACGAAGAATGAAGAAAAGGCCTTATAATAAGCGGTTTTATGAGACGTCTCACTAGGTGGAGAATGAATGCTAGAAAGCTTTGAAGCGTTAGATTGTGGAAGTTTGGATATGACCGTTGCTAAAAGGGGAACGCAAGAGAGTGTGCAAGTTTAAGGCTTAAAGGCTTGTTATAACGCTCGTTCCTATTTTCAGATATCGAAGATTACTCTGAGCTTCCAAGCCACAGTATGAGCCTGTCCACGTCTCCGCTGGACTCCGACCCTGAAGCAGAGCCCAGCGCGGGCCTGTCCACGTCTCCGCTAGACTCCGACCCTGAAGCGGAGTCCAGCGCGGGCCTGTCTGCGTCTGCTGGACCCAGATCCTGAAGCAGGACTCTGTTCCACGCCTTCGTAGCTGCGAGACCTAGTAGCTTGGTCTGAATTCCTGGTTCGAGGGCGAACCAATGTCAGGAGAGGCCGCATAAGCTGAACCCCCTCCTACCTCACCTCGATCTTGCCACGCTGGCGCTGGAGCATATAAAAAAGTGGCCGGTGGAAGGCTTGGTCTCTTGCTCTTGAGCGCTCGGCACGGTAACATCGTGGTGGAACCATCCCAGGTCACGTGAGCCATTTTAGATTATCATTGTGTTAATTGATTTTGTGCCCATCTTGATTTTCATTCGTAGGTTAGCGTGAAATTGAAGTGTTGATTCGTTTCTTTGGAATTATAGCAGTTTGGAGTTGTGAAATAAACACTAAGTTAAGATTGATTGATTTTTTTAATTTGATACCACTTCTGATCCTAATACGATAGTCAATTCGGCACCGCTGGAGAGACAGTAGTACAGTCCAGGTTTCGACTGAATCAAAGGCTTTCTCATAGGCTAATTGTACTCTTTAGTCTTCTGTATAATCTTCCGCGGCGTCTGTATGTAGTTTATGGTACTAAAGCCTCTTCAGAAACCGGCTTGTTCGGGAGGCTGGAAGTCTTCAAACCTGCGTGCGAGACAATTCGTAATGACTCTCGAAAACAGTTTGTAGACAGGGTTCAGAAGTGAGATGGGTTTCCTAATCTTCAACAGGGTGTTGTCGCGCTTCTTAAAAAATAGCACCCGCACACTTCTGTGCCATGCGTTAGGCATTTGTCCCTCTAGTATAACGGGAATAAATAAATTCTGAAGAGCTTTGAGTACCGGTGTTTAACTTGCTTTCAGAAATTCAGTCGCATTACCATCATCCTTAGTGCCTTGTTTTTCTTGAGGTGTTTGAAAGCCATTATAATCTTGTACAGGCTGACGTCCGGGATATCTTCGGAATAGAGTCGGGTTAGCCTGGCTCTTGGGTCTTTAGCCAGATCGCTTACAAGCAGACCTGTGGTCGTGGTCCGTAGATCTTCTTAACTTCTTCAAGTTACTAAGTCTTAGACGATATAAACCTGCCATCCTCAGTTTTCATCTTGGTCAGTTGGCTTTGTCCGACAGTCAAATCTCTTTGAGCCTTTGTTGTGCTCAATCGCCTTACATTTTATTACAATTTAATCGCTAGTCAGGAACTTAGAGATCTGCCTGTTTAGTTGCCGATACTAAGTAGCGTCTTCAGAGGACTGCAAAACCAATCTGCGTCTTTTATATGAAGTTACTGGTAAAGTCCGAGACTTTTTGGTTTTGTTTGAACGGCTAGTTTTAAAAATCTTAGATCCGACCTTTTGGACAATTTCCACAAATCTGTCATTATACACTCTACGATATGCGTTATAATCGTCCACATTTTCCCAGTGCCCTAGGCATTCGAAGCGATTTTGCAACTAGTTCTGAAAGCTCTGGGGGTTTTGGAGCTAGATGGGTGCTGTTTGGAGCGTAGACTACATCAGTCAACATCTTTCTAGCTTGGTCTTTAGATTCAATGCGCTTCTAACCATTCGGTGACCGCTTTCTGTTTTTACTGAGTTGATCACAGAGACATCATTGAATATTTGCCTTCTCGTCGACAAAATGAAGTCAACCTCATACTTCGTTACGCCAACCTGCAATGATATTCGATGCAACCAAGTCCATTTCCGCTGTTTGAACTTTTTGAAGAAGGAGTTCATCATGAAGAGGCTCTCCTTCTCCATAAAGTCGGCTAGCATCTGACCACGTGCATTTCTTTCTCCGTATCCAAATTACCCCACTTTCAGCTCACCATCGCTTCGTTTTCCCAATTTCACCTTAAAGTCCTAAATTACAAAGGTATAGTGGATTCTGGTGCTATTTTTGGTTGTAGAGATGTCCTCATACAAAGTCTCTACCTCGTCAACGGAGAGTTAAGCGGTCGGCGCGTATACGTGTATGACCTTCATCGAATGTCGTTTAGTGATGCTGAATATAAAGTATACCCTTGTCTAAACGCTCACGGTGTAGACCACATTGTTCATGAAGAACTTCTAGACGTAAAACCCAACACCACCCTGGGACAGTTGGTCGCCCTCCCGGAAATAGAGCAGGTTTCCGGATTTAAGGATCATGGTGTCTTTTTCCTCTTTTCGGACTTGACATAAACCTACGATATCCCACCGTAACTTGCTGAATCCTTCTCCAAGTTTTGTAAGCTTTTCGTTAGTCCGCTGTAAACGCGTTTGTAAGTTGCCAGGGCCCAACTTCGTTGGGTTTGGTAGCCTGGCATCTACCGGGGATTCTTCGCACCCCCGCCCCACCGTTACTATGACTACTACCGGAGCCAGTAATAGCACGGCCGCGGGGACTAGGGGCCGTTTACTGGGCATGATAATCATAAGGGGGTTTGCCTTAATCGCCACGCTTGGCAGGCGGGTTGGCGAACGCAGTGTAGTTGCAGGTGAGTTCCAATGCACGGCAAGGACGTTGCTGCCCATCCTCCGGTTTTAAGTCCCTAAGTCGACTCTTACGACACCCATTGGAAGAGATGGGATGATCCTATTCTAAACCGGGAGCCATTCGGCGCCAACGGTATCTATAATATAATATAATATAATAAAACTGTAACGGGGCCGCGTCTGTACATGAAATATTTTTGGAAAATAATAACTGTGGTGGACATTACTAACGATACAGAGGCCAAAACAACAACTTTTGGAATTTTTGTCTGTCTGTCTGTCTGTCTGTATGTTTGCGCATCACGCAAAAACTACCGGGCCGATTTTGATGAAATTTTGTATGGTGGTTCCTTATAGCCCGGGTTAACATATAGGATACTTTTTATCCCAGAAAATTTAAGAGTTCCCGTGGGAAAATCAAAAGTATTCATTAATAGAATGGCTCACCACGCAAATGTGGCTTAACCTATTACAATCAAATTTTACACGTTGATACCCTTATCGCGAACTAAAACTGGGACATTGTGATTCCCAAAAAAATTAGGGTTCCTACAGGAATGCAAAAAATTGTATCTTTAGAATGACTCAACGTAACAATATGAAACCTATACATTGGGATGGCGTGTTTTTGACCATCATTGTATAGTCGGGTATTCTTTATCCCGGAAAACTAAAGAGGTCCCGTGGGAAATTATCTATCGATACTTACAATAATAGCAATAGAGTACTTTTTTCTATATATTAGCTACACATACCAAACATTATAATCATAGTAGCAGAATGTCAATAGATGGCACTGCAGGGATAATAAAACGCGCTTAGGTTGTATTAAAACATAAAAATATTATTTCATACTTTTGAGTGGATTTCTTTTATGTATTTTTCAGCATACGCTACTTTAAACTGGAACTGTGGTACGATAGCGATGTCTTTCATAGACGAACAGAGAGGTATTTTTTTACAGATTCCAATCGTGTAAAAAAATAAAAACACATAAATCGAGTTTAGCATCTTTTAACAGGAGGCACAGATATGGGAACTTTTCTGACGGCGACTATTTGCGTGTGGCAGTTGCTCTCCGACTGCAATATCAATATCTGTGAACCTCATCAATGTATTTGCGTGTCCACGGTGGAGGCAATTGGCCATCACTCACTGAGTTGCAGTCGTGTTTGTGAAGATTCCCACGTCACCAATTCCTTAATGACCTCACTCGGAGGGCACTGGTCTCGGCGAGATGGAATTGATTCCAGACAGAATGGAATATTCCATCTTTGATGCAGCCGCCGGCCGGGCTTTAGTCGATCTGATGGCAAAAGGCCGGAGGGTTTAAACAGGTGCTATGGCAGAGAGGAACGCGTCTGCTTTGGGAAGCCACTTTTTCTGCCTCACTCCTCACCCATACGGTACTGCTGCTCAATTTGCGGTGAGAAAGAAGCATAATAAGTACTCGGTCTTGGAGGCAAATTACTGCTTTGTGCCGCTGGTCTGTGAGACAACCGGCTGCTGAACCCTCAGAGGCCTTTGCCTTCACAAAGGAGATTGGCCTTCGCCTTCGAGAGAGGAGATGTGAAGTGAGGTCCTACCTGCTGCTAAGGTTGTCTATTACCATCCAGCGCGGCAACGAGAAGTGCGTCTTGGGCTCCTTTGGAGCTGATACGACTCGAGGATTTGACCCATATTAATATTGATAGGAAATTTTATTACTAGATTGATACCTATAATGATTTGAATTAGTTTTTTGATAATATAGGTATATGTGTTATTTCATCATATCAGTTTATATACGTCCCCACCAAGGGGCTCGACCTGCCCTGAGTTAGGGCGATCTGGCCTTAGACGATCACGCGGGCCCATTGCGGGTTGATTGACTTCACACATAAGCTTCGAATTTCTTCGCAGGCGTGTGCAGGTTTCCTCACGATGTTTTTCTCACCGTAAGAGCGTCGGATAAACGTACATACCAGTATGAAATCGATATTCGTATAGATATTGGTAAGTGGCAGGATTCTAACCACAGCCTTCCGGACAGGAGGTAGTGGCCCTAACCGTTTTGCCACCGACGCTCTATATTTTATTTAAGATTTAGAAATCCTTACTTAATATTATAATGTGAAATTGTGTTTGTTTGTTTGTTACCTATTCACACTTCAACACCTCTACCAATCTTGATGAAATTTGGCATGCAGGTAGCCTGTATCACTGGAAATGAAATAGTCAACCTTTTATCTGTGTAAATTATCATAGCCCGATGCAGATCCTGAGGAAACTAAAACAATACTCTTTGTTCGTTTTATTTAAAATCGTAACGAAAAAATGGATTGGTGTGATTTTTAGCACGGAGATGAGGTGGAAAATGATATAATTTAGTAATAAGTATATCCTGACATAGTTCCCGAGGGATCTGGGGACAACTGTTTTCTACGCTCGCGCACGTCGGTGGCGTCGCAACGGAGCAACGGATTAAAGTGATTTTTTGTATAGAATTTGTTGAGGGGGTGGGAAGTGACAAAGACTGCTAATCCGAATAGCCCGATACAGTTCCTGAGGTACCTGGAGAAAACTCATATCCACGCTTGCGAGCTGATTGCGGCTGGCGCACCACTCACCCTCAAAAAGAGTCATAAAAGCTATGAGCACGTGGGCGAAGCCGCGGGCAAAAGCTAGTCTATAATATAATAAAACTGTAACGGGGCCGTGTCTGTACATGAAATATTTTTGGAAAATAATAACTGTGGTGGATATTACTAACGATACAGAGGCCAAAACAACAACTTTTGGAATTTTTGTCTGTCTGTCTGTCTGTATGTTCGCGCATCACGCAAAAACTACCGGGCCGATTTTGATGAAATTTTGTATGGTGGTTCCTTATAGCCCGGGTTAACATATAGGATACTTTTTATTCCAGAAAATTCAAGAGTTCCCGTGGGAAAATCAAAAGTATTCATTTATAGAATCACCACGCAAATGTGGCTTGACCTATTACAATCAAATTTTACACGTTGATACCCTTATCGCGAACTAAAACTGGGACATTGTGAATCCCAACAAAATTAGGGTTCCTACAGGAATGCAAAAAATTGTATCTTTAGAATGACTCAACGTATCAATATGAAACCTTTACATTGGGATGGGGTGTTTTGACCATCATTGTATAGTCGGGTATTCTTTATCCCGGAAAACTAAAGAGGTCCCGTGGGAAATTATCTATCGATACTTACAATAATAACAATAGAGAACTTTTTTCTGTATATTAGCTACACATACCACACATTATAATCATATAGCAGCAGAATGTCAATAGATGGCACTGCAGGGATAATAAAACGCCCTTAAGTTGTATTAAAACATTAAAATATTATTTCATACTTTTGAGTGGAATTCTTTTATGTATTTTTCAGCATACGCTACTTTAAACTCTTGAACTATGGTTCGTAGCGATGTGTTTAATAGACGAACAGAGAGGTATTTTTTACAGATTCTAATCGTGTAAAAAAATAAAAACACATAAATCGAGTTTAACATCTTTTAACAGGAGGCACAGATATGGGAACTCTTCTGACGGCGACTATTTGCGTGTGGCAGTTGCTCTCCAAATGCAATATCAATATCTGTGAACCCCATCAATTTATTTGCGGGTCCTCGGTGGAGGCAATTGGCCATCACTCACTGAGTTGCAGTCGTGTTTGTGAAGATTACCACGTCACCAATTCCTTAATGACCTCACTCGGAGGGTACTGGTCTCGGCCACATAGAATATTCCATCTTTGATGCAGCCGCCGACCGGGCTTTAGGCGATCTGATGGCAAAAGGCCGGAGGGTTTAAACAGGTGCTATGGCAGAGAGTAACGTGTCTGCTTTGGGAAGCCACTTTTTCTGCCTCACTCCTCACCCGTACGGTACTGCTGCTCAATTTGCGGTGAGAAAGAAGCATAATAAGTACTCGGTCTTGGAGGCAAATTACTGCTTTGTGCCGCTGGTCTGTGAGACAACCGGCTGCTGAACCCTCAGAGGCCTATACCTTCACAAAGAAGATTGGCCTTCGCCTTCGAGAGAGGAGATGTGACGTGAGGTCCTACCTGCTGCTAAGGTTTTCTATTGCCATCCAGCGCGGCAACGAGAAGTGCGTCTTGGGCTCCTTTGGAGCTGATACGACTCGAGGATTTGACCCATATTAATATTGTTAGGAAATTTTATTACTAGATTGATACCTATAATGATTTGAATTAGTTTTTTGATAATATTTTATCATATCCGTTTATATACGTCCCCATCAAGGGGCTCGACCTGCCCTGAGTTAGGGCGATCTGGCCTTAGACGATCACGCGGGCCCATTGCGGGTTGATTGACTTCACACATAAGCTTCGAATTTCTTCGCAGGCGTGTGCAGGTTTCCTCACGATGTTTTTCTCACCGTAAGAGCGTCGGATAAACGTACATACCAGTATGAAATCGATTTTCGTATAGATATTGGTAAGTGGCAGGATTCGAACCACGGCCTTCCGGACAGGAGGTAGTGGCCCTAACCGTTTTGCCACCGACGCTCTATATTTTATTTAAGTTTTAGAAATCCTTACTTTATGTTATAAATGTAAAAATGTGTTTGTTTGTTTGTTTTCACACTTCAACACCTCTACCAATCCTGATGAAATTTGGCATGCAGGTAGCCTGTGTCACTGGAAATGAAATAGTCAACCTTTTATCTGTGTAAATTATCATAGCCCGATGTAGTTCCTGAGGAAACTAAAACAATACTCTTTGTTTGTTTTATTTAAAATCGTAACGAAAAAATGGATTGGTGTGTTTTTTAGCACAGAGATGAGGTGGAAAATGATATAATTCACTAATAAGTATATCCTGACATAGTTCCCGAGGGATCTGGGGACAACTGTTTTCTATGCTCGCGCACGTCGGTGGCGTCGCAACGGAGCAACGGATTAAAGTGATTTTTTGTATAGAATTTGTTGAGGGGGTGGGAAGTGACAAAGACTGCTAATCCGAATAGCCCGATACAGTTCCTGAGGTACCTGGAGAAAACTCATATCCACGCTTGCGAGCTGATTGCGGCCGCGGGCAAAAGCTAGTGTGACATAAATGCTGTCGCTTTATGGGCTGACAGTAATCGCCTAGCTTTGAATACGTCGAAATGCAAGACAATTGCTTTCTCACGATTGAAAACATCAACTCCTGCGACATATACACTACAAGGAGTCGCAATTGAGTGCGTTGATGAGATCAGTGACTTGGGTGTGGCCACGGATGCTAGGTTGGACTTTCGTAGCCACGTAGTAAAGGTAACAAAAGCCGCTACTAGAATGCTAGGTTTTGTTATGAGATCTAGTTCTCAGTTTAGGGATCCTGGTGTAGCGCTTCGACTCTATACTGCGTTTGTCCGTAGCAAAATGGAATATGCTGGCATCGTATGGGACCCGTGGGAGCAGAAATATACGTTTATGTTGGAGAAAGTACAACGCAAGTTTGCACGGTACCTTTACAAAAAGACATACGGGTACTACCCATTTCTGTTTCCGTCGTTATTCGTGTCAGGTGTGGTGGGGTTGAACACTCTAGAGTTCAGACGTAAAATGCAGCTCTTAGTCCATTACTGTCTGCTTTTGCGCGAAAAAATCCAAAATCCCGCGACTCTTGAGAAGTTTCAGCTCCGTACCACTGCTAGAGTTCCACATCATCGATGCGCGCGTCTGCGTCCACCTCTGTTCACTTCCCCGCCGGGGCCAGGCATGGGCACACAGAGCGGACGTAATGCTCCAACTGCCAGGGCCATTCAGATGATCAACGACATGCACTCGCGGCTTGGGCATGCTGACGTACTTTGCGACAAAATGACTAAAATATTAATTGACATTTACTATTATATAAGTTGTAAATATTAGTTAGGTCGATTTAAATTTATATTTCTATGTTTAATTAATAAAATTGAAATTATGAATTGTATAAGATTATAAAATGTTAGTGATTTGGGTCTGAAATCTGTAAGCTAGCATTTATGAATAAATGAAATGAAATAAATGAAATGAAATGCTGCTGAAATGATGGTGGAAGCCATGGTATCTGTTAATGAAACACATGTTTTATGATTTGATTATTTCTATAAGGGAGTAGGTGATTGGGTTTGACTTTGTGAGATAGATAGCATTATCACTAAAAATAAAGAAAATAAAAATAAAAGTTTAAAAAAACTAAAAACCGACTTCAAAATGAAATTCACTCAAAAGTATAAAATAATATTATTATACTTAAATACACAACATCAACCAACAATAACGAAATCAAAGGTGTTAATAATTAAATTTGGGACTTAAATTTTTTTTGAGATCGGTGTCAGCAAACCATCGAATCTAAAACATTTGATACGTAAGTAACTGTGTGCTGGTACCGACCTCAAAAAAAATAATTAAGTCCCAAATTTAAGACCTTTGATTTCGTTATTGTTGGTTGATGTTGTGTATTTAAGTATAATAATATTATTTCATACTTTTGAGTGAATTTCATTTTGAAGTCGGTTTTTAGTTTTTTAAACTTTTATTTTTTGTTTGTAATGAACAGGTATCACTGTCGTAGTTGTGTGGAGGGACGGGCGTGGTGGTACGGAACTCTTGGAGCGCGAGTACGACTCACATTGGCCGGTATTTTTCCTTTTAAATTACGGAACCCTAATAAAAAGAGGTATAACAACGTCAACATGAAAAATGTATGTGAACATTGAAATAAAATAGTTATTTATGATACAAGGGTTGTAAAAAAGTCAATAACAAACGAGTGACATTTGTGAGCCCGAGCCGCAGGCGAGGGTTTACCATCGTCACGAGTTTTTTATTTCCTTTTACACCCATGTATCATACGAGGTTTTTCAATACAGTTGTGAGAAAATAGATAAAATAAAAAAACGACCGTGACAGAAATGGTAGAAATGGTAAAATACATGGGTAGGTACATACCTATCAAGGTTTCAGCAACATAAGTTCATTTTACGCGACTTGTGGCTTATTTTAAATGTCCGGGGAGTAATCTCACTTTGTTTTTTCTTATACATACACATAAGTATATTTTTTATTACATATATATTAGTTTTCACAACAAAAACATCTCAATTCAGTTTTACGAAAATTGCGCCATATTTTAGCTAGCACACGTACGCATGCGTAAGTTTTTTTTCTATTATCATAAAAAGACTACAATACGGCTTAGGATACTTAACCTCTTTGGTAAAGGTGACCTATTCCTTAGTGTAACCGATTCCACTTCATTCATATTTTTTCTCTTTTTTTCACCCCAAAGTGAATTTAAATAGCTTGCGTTATCTACTAACCTCGGAGGAACTACCCATCTCTTTTAAAATCCTCCTTTCAAAAGTCTTTTAAATATTTTGTATCTTTGGTTGTTTTTTTTTTGCTAGAAATGTCTTGTATAAAAAAAAAGTGGTAAAGTAAAAGAACGTGTGCGGTAAAATCAATTTTGCGCACACTTGACTGGCATATAAAGGACCACTTTTCGAGCAACTGTATTAAAAAAAACTATAACCCTACTAGGGAAAAGTATGTAGGTACCTATACAAGAGTTTCGCCTGAAATCATCGCCATTATTTTTCCGTTCATTTGTGTTATTAGCTGTAGTCGCGAGCCCTATCGTAATATTCGTTTTTTTTTTTATTATAAGTACCTACCATTCCAATCATACATTGTGGCTTGAGGCGGTGTCGCAAAAACGCAGCAACATTTTGACGCGATTTTTTGAAATAGATGAAGGGGTGGGAAGTGACACAGACTCCTAATCAGAATAGCCAGATAAAGGTCCCGAGGAATTTGGAGTAAACTCATGTCTATGCTCACGAGCCGCACTCACCCTCAAAGATGACTTATAAACAATGTCCACGCGGGCGAAAACGTGGGTGAAAGCTAGTACTTCAATGACTTATATATTATTTAGTACTTACTTTTTAAATTTTGTGTCGTTTTTGAAAATTTCCATTAAATGACGGCTTACCGGCGGCGGCGCGTGGTGGGAAGACTCGCTGAGAGGATATGAAGTTTATCTGGCTTGTGGTCTGGCTGGTAGGCTCCGCGCAGGCGGGGGCGCGGGGGCGCGGGGTGCAGCACGCGGCAGCGCTGCGGCACTCGGCGGCGGCGGCGCGCCCCCGCGAGGCGCGCGTGCGACTCCTTCCCTCATTCGCAATCCGCACGCCGCCCGCCGCGCGCACACGCTCTCCATACGCGCTTCCGCACCGCACCGCACCGCACATTCACGCGCAAACTTTCGGTGCATGGCCTATTACTTAATTTACGGTTTTATCGAGTTCACGGCACAAAGATATCCGCCGAGTTTTTCAACTGCATTATTAACAACTTCGTGTAATTGATTACCTACCTACCTACCTAATAAAACTACGTACCTATCTGAAAGTGCAACAAGAAAGTGACATACTTCCGCCAATTCAGCGACTGTCAGGTGAGTGACCATGATCAATGACTTTTGCATTAAGTAAGCACGAGCACGAGCACGAGCACGAGCACGAGCACGAGCACGAGCACGAGCACGAGCACGAGCAGGGCAATGTTTAAATATAAACAACGAGGTCCGGAGTCCAGGGCCCCGCCACGGCCGGCCGCCGACTTCCCCGAGTTCCGGCCACCCGGCCACCCGGCCACCCGGCCACCCGGGCCCCCAGCCTCCCCTAGTCTGCTAGTGCTACCTGTGCCCACGCCTGTACAACATACTCGTAGCTATTTGGAAATGCTGAACATAATATAAAACTAAAACCCGACGTCCATTCGTATCAACTTAGTCAAATTTTGCATTATTATTTTTGGTATTTATTAATTTACAAGACACCGATTTTGATAAAATTCATATTTATATGGGACTAACTGAGGAGCACACCCTATCGAATAAGAAAGGATCATGGAAACCGGTTCACAATGTGCGGAGTGCGAAGATATCGCGTAACTTCCACGAGTAACACACAAAAACATAAACACACAGTCGAACTGAGAACCACCTCCTCTTTGGAAGTTCGTTGGAAATAAATCCACAGCTGTCCGTCCGTCGTTTAGTTCCACTAAATTTCTTGTTCTGTCGGACCATACGTCATGTCCATACATACATACACACAGTAGGTACACAGTACATACTCGGACATTATTCTCTGTCTATTGAGAACACACAAATTGTAATAATATCGGCACACCGCACACATACTAGTAAGTATATACTCGTACGAATGACAGGCACGATTTCTCTGATTGAGAACAACAATGTCAATATTCTCGGACACATTTTGAATTAGTGTAGGTAAATGAGAACATGTTACGCCGCACTAAAATAGAAAAGGCCGTGATGTACCTGTGATATCCCTAGGGATATACTGTGTACCGGTGTACCGGTGTGCCGGTGTACCGGTAGATAGTTGTACCAAAGATTTTTACACATGTATGTATTGTGACACATAAACATTTGTTATTGTTATCGAGCGTGGCCGGTGGCCGGGGGCCGGGGGCCGTGCCGCCCTTTATAACTTTCATAACAAGGATCACCCCCCATTTCATCCCTCTTTTACCAGATGAGGACCACAGGGGAACAGCTAAACTATTGAGAAACAGAGAAATGCCGCCATAGCAAAAGTTGTTCATTGTGGAGTGCATTATATTTAAAAACCGGCCAAGTGCGAGTAGGACTCGCGTAAAGTGGGATTCCGTAGTCTATTCAAAAAATAAATGAAGGTATATTTAAAAAACAAACAAAATTATATTTTCAGTTGTTAATAGAACATTTTGTATGGAAAATCTATGAACTTTTTACAAATCCAACTGCACGTATGCCGACACACACACACACACACACAAACACACTTGACCCTAACCGCTTAGTATTTCACAAACTAATCCCTGAATCAAAAAATAGTTTCAGCAAACTCTCAGTAATTTTAAAAAGACCTATTCATCGATATCCCACACGTGATGGTACGTCAACGATATCCCACACGTGATGGTACGTCAACGATATCCCACACGTGATGGTACGTCAACGATATCCCACACGTGATGGTACGTCAACGATATCCCGCACGTGATGGTACGTCATCGATATCCCGCACGTGATGGTACGTCATCGATATCCCGCACGTGATGGTACGTCATCGATATCCCGCACGTGATGGTACGTCATCGATATCCCGCACGTGATGGTACGTCATCGATATCCCGCACGTGATGGTACGTCATCGATATCCCACACGTGATGGTACGTCATCGATATCCCACACGTGATGGTACGTCAACGAACAAAAATATCCATGTAGGTACCTCCCCCCTAAAATATATATTTTTTCAATATTTTATTATACCACTTTGTCGTCTTAAGTATTATGTATTCAATTGAATTCAATATATTTATTCAAATAAGTGCAAATTACACTCTTTCTGATAGTCATAAAATAATAATAACAATGTCATTTGTGAAGAATCAAGAAATAAACAAATATTAGTTAATAACGTCAAAATTAAATATTTGATATACTTAATTCAGATTATGTCATTAGAACATGAATCAATATGACACGAAAAGTTGTACATAAAAATCATTGAATGCATTTAACAACACTAGGCCAGTTCACACGGACAGCACCCGGTCACGAGTATAACGCGAGAGTCAGCCATCGCTCTCATCAACCATATTTGAGGGAAAGGAACGACCCGGCTCCCGATGCGCCACCATCCGCACGAACATTTAAGCGAGCACGCACCACTCATGTCAATGCTAGGATAAAAATATTTATTATAAGAAGTACTACACTTGTCATGTCTCATCGCTTCCACGGCAATTCTTAGGTTGGTCATCATTTTATTACTATTAAACATGATTAGTAGTGTTGATAATACCTGTGATAATACTATTGGTGTTGTTGTCTACCCTACATTTTTACCGACTTTAAACAGGAGGAGGTACTAAGTTCGACTCTATATTTTTTTTAAGTTTGTTCACCGATTTTCAAAATTCTTTTTTCATTCGAAAGAGTATACTCCCGAGGGGGTCCCATTGTCACCAAGTCATGATCTGATGATGAGATCCCAGGGAAATCGAGAGCAACCCTCAAATTACTCATTACGTAGGCACTTATTTGTGATTCATATGTTTTCTAAAGCTATTAAAATACTTGCGTCTGTTAGCCATCATCTCATGTTGATAAGCTGATGAAGGAAGGTACAACTCCTTAACGGTTAGGAGTTGGAGGAAAATTCTTTCAATATTATACATAGATATATACGTAGGTATGCATAGACCGATAGGTTGTATTCTTTCAGGTTATTGAGATGAGCTTAAGATGGACGATTAACTCCATAACTTTCATGTTATGGTGTTAAATCGTCCATCATCATCTGCTGAGATGATGATGAAAGCCACAGGACTTTGTATCTCTTAATAAAACACATGTCATTTATTATGATTTGATAATTCCTATTGGTGAGTAGGTGATTGGGTTTAACGTTGTTAGATAGCATTATCACTAAAAATAAAGAAAATAAAAATAAAAGTTTAAAAAAACTTAAAACCGACTTCAAAAAAGTGATTGGGTTTATCGTTGTTAGATAGCATTATCACTAAAAATAAAGAAAATAAAAATGAAAGTTTAAAAAACTAAAAACCGACTTCAAAATGAAATTCACTCAAAAGTATTAAATAATAATATTATACTTATATACACAACATTAATCAACAATAACAAAATCATAGGTAGGTACGAATTAAATTAGGGGCTTCATTTTTTTTAAGGTCGGTGTCAGCAATGCCATCGAATCTAAAACATTTGATACGTAAGTAGCTGTGTGCTGGTACCGACCTCAAAACAAATTTAAAGCCCCTAATTTAATTCGTACCCACCTTTGATTTCGTTATTGTTGGTTAATGTTGTGTATTTAAGTATAATAATATTATTTCATACTTTTGAGTGAATTTCATTTTGAAGTCGGTTTTAAGTTTTTTTAAACTTTTATTTTTTGTCATTTAAATATTCGGATGTCTTATAATAACCTTTTTTACAAAGATTTACTGCTTTCTAGTGCTAATAGCACGTTAGTAATATTTGCTAATCGGTGCTAATAGTCTCTGAGCTAAGCCGCGAACAGATGGACAGACAGACAGACCTGTGGTTCCTTGTTGACTTCGGAACCCTAAACAAAAAAAATATGTACAAAATATACAGTGTGTAACAAAGTTGGTGTTGGTTCCGTTAGCCTTAGCCGGGGCGGGGCGGGGCTTCTCTCATCAAACTGAACAACTTTTGTGTAAGTTTGCTGAAGTCGGGAATCGGGATCTGATGATGGTATCCCAGGGAAACAGGGAAATCGAGGGCAACCCTTTAAAAATAATGAAAAGTTTGAATTTTAAAGGCACTAAATACGTAATTCATATGTTTTCTAAAGCTATTAAAATACTTGCGTCTGTTAGTCATACTCTCATGTTTATCAACATGTTCATATTCCCATCTTTACCCATGAACCCCTTGATTTATTACCATTTATTTGTACTTTTTACCGACTTCAAAAAAGGAGGAGGTACTAAGTTCGACTGTATATATATTTTTTTTAATGTATGTTCACCGATTTTTCCGTCAATTGTGTACCGATTTTCAAAATTCTTTTTCATTCGAAAGTGTATACTCCCGAGGGGGTCCCATTGTCATCAAGTCAGGATCTGATGATGGGATTCCAGGGAAATCGAGAGCAACCCTCAAATTACTCATTACGTAGGCACTTATTACGTGATTCATATGTTTTCTTAAGCTATTAAAATACTTGCGTCTGTTAGTCATCATCTCATGTTGATAAGCTGATGTAGGAAGGTAAAACTCGTTAACTGTTAGCAGTTGCAGGAAAATTCTTCTTAATGTTATACATAGATATATACGTAGGTATGCATAGACCGATAGTTGTATTCCTTCAGGTTATTCAGTTGAGCTGATGATGGACGGTTTAACTCCTTCACTTTCATGCTGCTGAGATGATGATGGAAGCCACAGGACTTTGTCTGTTAATGAAACACATGTATTATGATTTGATAATTCCTATTGTGAGTATAGGTGATTGGATTTAACTTTGCTAGGTAGAAAGCATTACTACTAAAAATATTGATAATAAAAAAAAGTTTAAAAAAAATTAAAACCGACTTCAAAATGAAATTCACTCAAAAGTATTTAATAATATTATTATACTTAAATACACAACATTAACCAACAATAACGAAATCAAAGGCGGGTACGAATTAAATTACGGGCTTGAATTTTTTTTGAGGTCGGTACCAGCACACAGTTACTTACGTATTAAATGGTTTAGATTCGATGGTTTGCTGACACCGACCTCAAAAAAAATTTTAAGCCTCTAATTTAATTCGTACCCGCCTTTGATTTCGTTATTGTTGGTTAATGTTGTGTATTTAAGTATAATAATATTATTTCATACTTTTCAGTGAATTTCATTTTGAAGTCGGTTTTAAGTTTTTTTAAACTTTTTTTTATTTTCTTTTAAACATTCAGTCTGTCAAATGCTAAACACATATACCATACATTTCATTATGAAATGCAAGTGGAGGACATTTCGCATATTTAGGGTTTCGTACAAAAAAAAAACGGAACCCTTATAGGATCGGCTGCATCGGCTCTTACCATCAGGTGAGGTGCAGCCAAACGTACTCAAATTCTTAATAAAAAAATTAAAAAAATCACTCGTGCGTCTGTCTGTCTGTCCGTCCGTCTGTCACAGCCAATTTGCTCCGAATCTACTGGACCAAATCAAGTGAAATTTGGTAGGATGGTGTAATCCTATGACCCAAACACAGATGTGCAAAGTAAATAAATATTTTTTTTAAATAAGGGTCATTTTCGGGGTACAAATTAGGAAATTAAAAAAAGTTTTGAAAACCTTAGTGTGTCATATATCAAATGAAAGGGCTCGTTATCATATTTTTGTTTATCTTGTAAAATAAATAGTTTTGATTTTATTTATGAAAGAAGACAAAAATTTACCATTCGTGAGCCTTAAATAAAAAAAAATACAAAATACATTTCATTGCTTTTAGATTACAGGAAAACCTACAAGAATTCTATCAATTGAAAATAAAGTGGTAAACTCAATATAATACGTTCACTTACGGAAAATAGTTCTAGTCATAATATAAAATAGTCTATCGATGTTCTACAGGATTCATTTCGGAGAGTATATCCTGGAGCTTCACGACCTCATCTCCCTCTCCATTTTATCATCGGACGACCAGGTGCGAAGGGCGATTTTACCCCTTTGTCGTTGATGTTCCACCTTTACGCACGAAGCGTTTTGCTCCTTCGTTTAATACGCGAACGGGCAAGGAGTGGAATTCCCTGCCGACGTCTGTATTCCCCGATTAGTATAATTTAGGAATCTTTAATACGAGAGTGAATAAGCACTATTTGAGCTTACGTGTTACATCCTCGGCTGCATCGGCACTTACCATCAGGTGAGGTGCAGCCAAAAGCACTAAATTTTTTATAAAAAATAAAAGAAGTTCATTAAAACACCACTAGATAGCGCTAGTCGTAGTTAACTGTATGGATTTCTGCTCTCACTTATGGCAACTAGTATCTCGTCTGTGCTTATAGGACGGATCGGCTCGTTACCAGCTAGTTGCCTTGGGTTCTATCGACCGACGCGCCAGGAGACTCATTGGCAACGAGGAACGTGTATCAAACAGGCTCCAAAGCCTCGAGCATCGCCACAAAGTCGCCTGTCTATCGGTGTTCTACAGGATTCATTTCGGAGAGTGTGCCCTGGACCTTCACGACCTCATTCCCCCCTCTCCATTTTATCATCGGACGACCAGGCATAGAGGGCGGTTCCACCCCTTTGACGTCAATGTTTAACCTTTACGCACGAAGCATTTTGCTTCTTCGTTCATCATGCGAACGGCCAAGGGGTGGAATTCCCTTTCAGCGTCTGTATTCCCCGATTCGTATAATTTAGGAATCTTCAAGACGAGAGTGAATAAGCACTATTTGAGCTTCCTGCGCTGCATCGGCACCTATCATCGGGTGAGGTGCAGCCAAACACACATTTAAATTTTTAGTAAAAAAAAATGAAAAATAACTGGCGTCTTACTGTGAGAATTTCAAATGTGATATTTTGTATTTGACTTTGGCATTGTACGGAACATTGTTACTTGTTCTGTGTACGGAACCCTCTCCACGCGAGGGCATCTCGCACTTGGCCGGTATTTTTAAGATAAATTTAGTTTCGTGGGACTAAGGTAAGTGGCAGATTTTTGGTTTTGTTTCATTTCAACTATCCATCCTATCAATTGGATAATAAAATGTATCTATAATAAAAAAAAAATCATAAAAGCCATATCTCCGAACCTATCAAGATTTTTTATTTTTGATGTGTAACATCTTTGCTCTCGCTTTCCTGCAATTTGTGGGAGTGATTTCGTGAAATGGGACGGAAAAGTGTCCCATGGGACGGAAATGTGTCCCAGGGAGTCGCGTTTTTTCAGACTTTAAAAGCACGGAAAAGGCAAAGGTATCTATGACCATACAGCCTAGTCTGCCGTATCTTTGCCGTCCTTTTTTCAGGCTTTAAAAGCGCGGAAAAGGCAAAGGTCTCTTTGACCATACAGCCTAGTCTGCCGTATCTTTGCCGTCCTTTTATAAAGTATTTTGTCACATGTTACACATCATATGCGAGTACTGTAGGTCTCGCTCGATTTTTTTTTAAATAATATTGTTATTTTTTCTAAAGTTGAGATCAGGGTCCTAAAAGCGTTTTTTGCTATCTCTTTTAAGTTGAAGTTAAGCTGGGGCTAGGACAATCGGTTCAGGTGGGGGTTCCCGGATGGGTCGGACTCCGAGCTCCGGTGTAGGTTCGGTGCTCCACAAAATGGCCCATCTGATTGAATGTCCAATGTACCCCAACACTTGCAACACCTGCAACACCTGCACTCGATAGCGCCGCCGTTAGGGTGGCCATACTGGGCAGGAGAGACATGACTCGTCGTCCACACGAAAGAAGAAGAAGTAAAACGCTGACATACTCGTACCTATGTACGTGTACTGAGGGACTTGTTTTGAAAAGTTTGTCACGAATGTGCGAGTGGAGACTGCGGGGCGAGGGGCGAGGGCGAGGGGGAGGGACATGCAACGTCGTCACTGTGTTGACACTCAAACTCAACAGGATATTTTGCAGTATCTAATATTATATAAAAACCGGCCAAGTGCGAGAGAGAACCGCACACATAGGGTTCCGTACCATCATACTAGATGGCGCTAGTTACTTACTAGATCTCGTTTAAACCAATTTTCGGTGGAAGTTTGCATGGTAATGTACATCATATATTTTTTTTAGTTGTATCATTCTCTTATTTTAGAAGTTACAGGGGGGGGGGGCACACATTTTACCAATTTGGAAGTGTCTCTCGCGCAAACTATGCAGTTTGGAAAAAAATAATATTAGAAACTTCAATATCATTTTTGAAGACCTATCCATAGATACCCCACACGTATGGGTTTGATGGAAAAAAAGTTTGAGTTTCAGTCCTAGTATGAGGAACCCCCATAATTTATTGGTTTTTTTTTCTAGTTTTGTGTGAAAATCTTAATGCGGTTAACAGAATACATCTACTTACCAAATTTTAAAAGTATAGTTCTTATAGTTTCGAAAACTAGCGCCTGTGACATATGGACGGACAGACAAACATGACGAATCCATAAGGGTCCCATTTTTGCCATTTGGCTACGGAACCTTAAATATAAACTCCTATTTCTTCTGGTCATCGCAACACGCGTGAACGGCTGGACTGATTTCGCTAATTCTTTTTTTTTTGAGTTCGTTATTGTCACGAGAAGGTTCTTATGTAGGGTACGGTAGGGTAGTTTAGGGTTGTGTAGTGTAGTGTAGTTTAGTGAAGTGTAGTGTAGGGTAGGGTAGTGTAGTGTAGTTTAGGGTAGGGTAGGGTAGGGTAGACTAGGTTAGTGTATTGTAGTGTAGTGTAGGGTAGGGTAGGGTAGTGTAGGGTAGGGTAGGGTAGTGTAGGGTAGGGTAGGGTAGTGTAGTGTAGTGTAGGGTAGGGTAGGGTAGGGTAGACTAGGTTAGTGTATTGTAGTGTAGTGTAGGGTAGGGTAGGGTAGTGTAGTGTAGGGTAGGGTAGGGTAGTGTAGTGTAGGGTAGGCTAAGGTAGTGTAGTGTAAGGTGGTACGAAGTTCGCCGGGACAGCTAGTCAATAATAAAAAGTAACTTCTTAAATATCTGAAAACCGTACTTATACAGAGTGTAACAAGATTGGTGCAGGACCCGTTAACTGGGGGTTCTACTCGTCATACTGAACAACTTTCTCCAAGAAACCCATAGTCAATTCTCAAAAAAAAAATTGGACCCTCCATACTAAAATGTACAAAATCGGTCAATCAGCTGATCGATTTGTATGAAGAGTAAAAAAAATTTTTTACGTTTTCAGCAAAGTCGTAGAACAAAAGTTGTTCAGTGTGATGAGCCCCAGTTAACGGGACCTACACCAAGTTTGTTACACCCTGTATAACTCGTTCATTAATTTTTAATTCGTACTAATCAAATCACAATAGTTATTTGATACTAGCTTTTGCCCGCGGCTTCGCCCACGTGCTCATAGCTTTTATGACTCTTTTTGAGGGTGAGTGGTGCGCCAGCCGCAATCAGCTCGCAAGCGTGGATATGAGTTTTCTCCAGGTACCTCAGGAACTGTATCGGGCTATTCGGATTAGCAGTCTTTGTCACTTCCCACCCCCTCAACAAATTCTATACAAAAAATCACTTTAATCCGTTGCTCCGTTGCGACGCCACCGACGTGCGCGAGCGTAGAAAACAGTTGTCCCCAGATTCCTCGGGAACTATGTCAGGATATACTTATTACTAAATTATATCATTTTCCACCTCATCTCCGTGCTAAAAATCACACCAATCCATTTTTTCGTTACGATTTTAAATAAAACGAACAAAGAGTATTGTTTTAGTTTCCTCAGGATCTGCATCGGGCTATGATAATTTACACAGATAAAAGGTTGACTATTTCATTTCCAGTGATACAGGCTACCTGCATGCCAAATTTCATCAAGATTGGTAGAGGTGTTGAAGTGTGAATAGGTAACAAACAAACAAACACAATTTCACATTATAATATTAAGTAAGGATTTCTAAATCTTAAATAAAATATAGAGCGTCGGTGGCAAAACGGTTAGGGCCACTACCTCCTGTCCGGAAGGCTGTGGTTAGAATCCTGCCACTTACCAATATCTATACGAATATCGATTTCATACTGGTATGTACGTTTATCCGACGCTCTTACGGTGAGAAAAACATCGTGAGGAAACCTGCACACGCCTGCGAAGAAATTCGAAGCTTATGTGTGAAGTCAATCAACCCGCAATGGGCCCGCGTGATCGTCTAAGGCCAGATCGCCCTAACTCAGGGCAGGTCGAGCCCCTTGGTGGGGACGTATATAAACTGATATGATGAAATAACACATATACCTATATTATCAAAAAACTAATTCAAATCATTATAGGTATCAATCTAGTAATAAAATTTCCTATCAATATTAATATGGGTCAAATCCTCGAGTCGTATCAGCTCCAAAGGAGCCCAAGACGCACTTCTCGTTGCCGCGCTGGATGGTAATAGACAACCTTAGCAGCAGGTAGGACCTCACTTCACATCTCCTCTCTCGAAGGCGAAGGCCAATCTCCTTTGTGAAGGCAAAGGCCTCTGAGGGTTCAGCAGCCGGTTGTCTCACAGACCAGCGGCACAAAGCAGTAATTTGCCTCCAAGACCGAGTACTTATTATGCTTCTTTCTCACCGCAAATTGAGCAGCAGTACCGTATGGGTGAGGAGTGAGGCAGAAAAAGTGGCTTCCCAAAGCAGACGCGTTCCTCTCTGCCATAGCACCTGTTTAAACCCTCCGGCCTTTTGCCATCAGATCGACTAAAGCCCGGCCGGCGGCTGCATCAAAGATGGAATATTCCATTCTGTCTGGAATCAATTCCATCTCGCCGAGACCAGTGCCCTCCGAGTGAGGTCATTAAGGAATTGGTGACGTGGGAATCTTCACAAACACGACTGCAACTCAGTGAGTGATGGCCAATTGCCTCCACCGTGGACACGCAAATACATTGATGAGGTTCACAGATATTGATATTGCAGTCGGAGAGCAACTGCCACACGCAAATAGTCGCCGTCAGAAAAGTTCCCATATCTGTGCCTCCTGTTAAAAGATGCTAAACTCGATTTATGTGTTTTTATTTTTTTACACGATTGGAATCTGTAAAAAAATACCTCTCTGTTCGTCTATGAAACACATCGCTATCGTACCACAGTTCCAGTTTAAAGTAGCGTATGCTGAAAAATACATAAAAGAAATCCACTCAAAAGTATGAAATAATATTTTTATGTTTTAATACAACTTAAGCGCGTTTTATTATCCCTGCAGTGCCATCTATTGACATTCTGCTACTATGATTATAATGTTTGGTATGTGTAGCTAATATATAGAAAAAAGTACTCTATTGCTATTATTGTAAGTATCGATAGATAATTTCCCACGGGACCTCTTTAGTTTTCCGTGATAAAGAATACCCGACTATACAATGATGGTCAAAAACACGCCATCCCAATGTAAAGGTTTCATATTGTTACGTTGAGTCATTCTAAAGATACAATTTTTTGCATTCCTGTAGGAACCCTAATTTTTTTGGGAATCACAATGTCCCAGTTTTAGTTCGCGATAAGGGTATCAACGTGTAAAATTTGATTGTAATAGGTTAAGCCACATTTGCGTGGTGAGCCATTCTATTAATGAATACTTTTGATTGTAGAATTCACATCTTCAGTGATTTTCAGTATATTTTTCAGATTACGTAGTCAAAAGCTCATTATATTGTTCAAATCCAGATGTCCAGTCCATTTTTTTTGTTTCCAATATCATTGTTTCCTCACATTTTTCTCCTGTCAATCTTTCCAAGTGTTCAGTAACTTTTCAGTCTTCAAGATCACTGTTTCTTCACGTTCACATCATATCATTGTCTATAAACTAACCTAACCTACATACTCTAGCAAAATGATAGCACTTTTGCTAAAGCTTGCTCGGACTTCTTGTGGGAACTCGAAACACAGTATACACACTTTTATTTCATTATCCTACACAAGAAACACATAAATGATACTTCGCTGATAAATACACTATCAATATTATACATCAAAAACCACTAAATGTAATTTTTCGGATAATAAAAGAAAAATGATAAACTGAACGCTACAAATTCCCGCCAAAAAGTCCTCATGTTTCTTGTTTTTAACCTTAGGTTTTAACAATATAACGTGAAAAGAAAATGGCGCGAGCAAAGCAAATTAAAAATAAAGTACACGAAGAAGGTTGCGAGTCTGAGTTTTTAACAAATTAAAAAAGTTTGTATGATAAATTCGGCACCATGGAGGTAGAAGTAAATAGGTTTATTAATGTTTTGAATTCACAAACTTAGTGCACACGATGTTCTAAATTCAATTTACTTTTTCCCCTCAAGCGAATAAAAACGGCTTTTGCACTCAGATATCGAAGAACAAAAATACAATTTCCGAGATGGGGGGATGAAAAATTAGTTTTTTATAAACTATATATTTGTGACATCACGTCTAGGTATCACGAATAATTTAAGACAGAAGAAACATAGGTAGGTAGCTGATTCCACTTACACTAAAAATGAAAAATAAAAAAACTAAACCCCGACTACGCAAAAGTATGAAAACAAGAGTTTCCCGCCTGAAATCAGCCCGTATTTTTCCCTTCATCTGAGTTATGGGCGCAAACCATTTTTTTTCATAGGGCTTGCGAGTTGCGACTACGGCTATTATTACCCCAGATGAAGGGAAAAATAAAGGCTGATTTCAGGCGGGAAACTCTTGTTTTCACACTTTTCCGAAGTTGGGTTTTAGTTTTTATATTAGTATTAAGTATTGTAGAGAGATGGATAGGCGTGTTGGATGAATCCAGCAAAGTTCGACGAGATGATGATCGGCGAAATGATTTTAGACGAAATGATAAGTCGGCGAAAGTACGTTTGACAAAGTATATTTCGATGTAATACAATATGGGTACGGTCGCGGTTATATTGGAGTACCTATAGGTGATTACAGTCGACCGTCCCAACAGATGTGGAAGCAGTTAACTTGCGTCGCCTATAGAAACCCTCTACTTTGCTAACGTAGCGTTCAACAGGCTGTCCCAACAGGTGTGGAAGCAGCTGTATGCAGCTAGGTTAGATCCCCAAGTGGGCATGACAATCACAAACAGGCAACGGTGCAAGGTGAACCGTGCCGACGCAATGATAGCGCGTTTTAAAAGACTAGTGGCGCCATCTGTTGGTGACTCTTCGCACTAATCTTGTTATGGTTGTTACAGTCTCCTCCTCTGTCTACGAAGTCGACCCGACGAGAAAGACAGGATATTGGCTGAATTTACTTTGTTGGGGGTCTTCCACGTGGCTTGGCAACATGAGGAGCTATCGTTTCTTTGACGCTAATTATCTTCTTGGGGCGTCCTCTTTTCCTTATTGGTTGCACTGGTGTTGGTAGGGAATCATTGGCTTTATTCCTTTGGAAACGGCGTAAGGCTGAAGCATGGTAAATTCCAACTGGAACATTGTTCTCAAGATTGGCAACTTCGAATGAGCTTGGTCCATGACGACGTTTGATGGCATAAGGACCATCACGGCGAGGTGTCAGTTTAGAACTGAATCCTTGGCTTGATTTACTCAAGGTGTGTGAATCCACCAGTACCAGGTCACCGATTTCGTATTTTGGGCAAGGTTGCCTTTTCTTATCTACATACTCTTTTCTCTTTTCTTCTTTCATTTCTTGGATTTCTCTCGCCCTATTCAATGTTTCCGCTATAAGTAGCAATTTCGGTGTAATTTCCGAGATAAAATTTTCATTTAGGACTATTCCTCTGAAGTCATGTTCAACATCATCAGGAGTACGCAATTCACGCCCAAAAGTTAAATAGGCTGGATTATATCCTGTAGAGCATGACGTGGCAGTATTCATTGCGAAGCGAATAGTTGGGAGTTTTTCTGCCCACGTGGTGTGATTATCTTTCACCAAGATAGCGAGCTGTGTCTTTAAGTCTCTATTTCTTCTTTCCACGGGGTTCGTCTCTGGGTGATAAACAGGAGTAAAGCCATGTTTAATGTTCAGGCAATACGTTAGCTGTTGGATGACACTACTTACAAATTGTGTGCCATTATCGCTCAAGAAACGTCGAGGAGTCCCGTATCTCAAGATTATTTCATTAAGGAGAATCTTTGCACATTCCTCAGCAGTCGCGTGCTCTAAATCAAAGAGCTCTACCCAACGGGTTGTCACATCTTCTACAATAAATATCCAATTGCGATTATTTGCTGTTCTGGGCAAAGGTCCGAAGAGATCAAAGGCCACAACCTCAAATCGTTGATTTATGGCAGTCGTCTGAAGTAGACCTGCAGGCTTTTGGTTTGTGGGTTTATATCTCTGACATTCAATGAATTTGCGGACATAATTTTCTATTTGTCCTCTCAGACCTTTCCAAAAGTAGCGTTGTGATTATGCTGGATGGTTTTCTCTGCACCATGGTGTCCAGCAGTCGCTTCATCGTGATAAACAGCAATTACTTTTTCTTGTTCATACTTAGGTACAACTAACTGGCAATCTTCAGTTTTGTTTTCGGAGTTGTAACGGTAAAGCAGTCCGTTACTCATGAAGTAACCCTTTCTACTCCAATATTTTGCTTTCTCTTCATCTGTACCTTCAAGACATTGTATTATCTTAGCAATATCATCATCTTTGAGCTGTTCTTTTCTTATGTCTTCCTTACTTTTTCTTGGCATATCAACAGATACTGTACATATTCCACAGTTTCCTTCTGTTTCAGGGTCACAACTCGAACGCGACAAAGAATCAGCAACCACATTGGTTTTTCCAGTGATGTATTTGATATTGATGTCATAAGCTTGCAGCTGTAAAGCCCATCGTGTCAGACGTCCTGTTGGGGACTTTAAGCTCATAAGCCATCGTAATGCTTGATGGTCCGTCAGAACATTGATTTTGGCTCCTTCAATGTATCCTCTATATTTGTTTACTGCCCAAACAACTGCCAGAGCCTCCCGCTCTGTCGTTGAATAATTGCGTTCAGCTGGGGTTAGAAGTCGACTGGCGAATTCGACAGGGTGCTCATTTTCGCCCTCCCCCTGGACTAGAACTGCACCGATGGCGTAATTACTGGCATCTGTTTTAATGGTGTATGGCTTAGTTTCACCGGCTTGAGTTAAGACCGGGCATGACACCAGCAGATCTCGCAGTTTCTTGAAAGCCATTTGCTGTTCTTTGTTCCATTTCCACTCTGCATTCTTTTTGGTGAGTCTGGTAAGCGGTTCAGCAATCTTAGCAAAATTGGGCATAAATCGTCTATACCAGGAACACATTTGGACGAAGGACAGTAGATGCTTTAGATTTCTTGGAGGTGGCATGTTTACTATGCAACTTACTTTGTCAGGATCAGTTTCTAAACCATTAGATGTGATGTAATGGCCCAAGTATTTCACTTTCGAACAGCAAAATTTACATTTGTCCTTGTTTGCTGTTAGGTTGTATTCTTTCAATCTGTTGAATACGTCCTGCAGATCCTTTAAATGTTCGTCAAAAGAGGAAGACATTACTATAAGATCGTCAAGGTAGATGAACAGTTTGATATGGCTCAGCGAGATGCGAAATCGATCCATCATTCTTTGGAATGTCGCCGGCGCATTGCGCAATCCAAATGGCATTCTTTTAAATCTGTACATCCCAAATGGAGTGACGAAAGCTGTCTTATTGCGATCTTCTTCTTTCACACTAATCTGCCAATAACCGGCGCGGAGGTCTATTGTACTCATATAGGCACTTGGTTTAGCGTTATGGAGAAGGTCATCAATTCTTGGCAAAGGATATGCATCCGGAGTGGTTATCGCATTAAGCTGACGATAGTCGATGCAGACTCTGACAGTACCATCTTTTTTGGGTACCATCACGACGGGAGCTGACCATGGCGATGAACAAGGTTCGATGACATCCTCTGTTAGCATTTTGTTAACTTCCTTCTTCAAGATCTCTGTCTTCAGTGGTGATAATCTATACGGCGGAACCGAAATTGGTTTATGATCACCTGTATCGATTGAATGTTCTGTGTTTAGGACTGGCATTCCGTTAGGCTTAAACACTTCTTCATTCTTCTCCAGAAAATCTTCAAGGCGCTGAACATCAATTGAGGCTATTTCTGTATCTGATGGTGAAAGGGGTGTGGCATACAAAGTGCTCATATCGTAACCCGTTTCATACTCGTAGTCCTTGAAGGCAGCTTCAGCATCTTTGTAGAGTGCATCCATAACCGGAGAGTGGCCATCAAATAGCTCGGTACAACGCTTCTTACGGGGAGGTGTCGGAAGATCCAATGGAATAAGAGGTCCATAGGACTGACTGAGATTTGACTTGTTTCGAGGAGGTGTTGGAAGATCCAAAGGAATTGGAGGTCCATAGAACCGGATGAGGCTTGACTTGGTATTACTGCATTCAGGTAGGCTAGGAGACGTTGATACGTTTGAAGTAACTGAAGATACAACAACGTTTTCCTTGAAATTGGCAAAGCTTTCTTCATATAGCTCGAACATTTCATCGGGATTCTCAACGAAGTGCCATGTGCTCTGAGGTAAGTTCAATACCATGTGCGCGTCCTGGATGAAACCAACTCCGAGTAGTTAACGTTGGGCGCCAGTGTAGAGAGATGGATAGGCGTGTTGGATGAATCCAGCAAAGTTCGACGAGATGATGATCGGCGAAATGATTTTCGACGAAATGATAAGTCAGCAAAAGTACGTTTGACAAAGTATATTTCGATGTAATACAATATGGGTACGGTCGCGGTTGTACTGGAGTACCTATAGGTGATTACAGTTGACCGTCCCAACAGATGTGGAAGCAGGTAACTTGCGTCGCCTATAGAAACCCTCTACTTTGCTAACGTAGCGTTCAACAGGCTGTCCCAACAGGTGTGGAAGCAGCTGTATGCAGCTAGGTTAGATCCCTAAATCACAAACAGGCAACGGTGCAAGCTGAACCGTGCCGACGCAATGATAGCGCGTTTTAAAAGTCTAGTGGCGCCATCTGTTGGTGACTCTTCGCACTAATCTTGTTATGGTTGTTACAGTATTGAATATTTAAAAGAAAATCCACCTATGAAATCCGGCATGTTGATTTTTTTATAATTATGCTATACCTACATATTATATTCCTATGACCCGCGGAGTGATTGCACAAATCCAAAGACACCACATTTGTCAAGATCGGTTAAGTGGTTTAGGAAATACTAGGGAACCGATGAACATACATACATTCATACTAGATATGGGCCGACTATGACTTTGGCCGACTAGCTGACTAGCCGACCAGTCGGTTGTAAAATTGCCGACTAATTGGCCGACTAGTCGGCCAAGCCGATCATTGCTTTCGGTGGAGTTCGGGTGATATCGATAACGTTCGTGGTGTTTTGTTGACAGCTGAGTGGCTTGCGCGCGCCCGCCGTGCGGACCAGTGTGACCATATGCAGCAGTTACCTGTCTTTTTGTTAGGATTGGCCCTTTAGCCATTTTTTATGACAAATATAATAGGTATTTCTCATAGGTAAACTTTTAATTTAAGATCAATAATTTTGTTCAGAGCTGTAAGTTGTTCTAACTGAAATGAAAATCTTACTTAAGAGTTTATTTTGTACTAGCTTTTGCCCGCGGCTTCGCCCGCGTGGACATCGTTTTTGTGACTGACTTAGAGGGTGAGCGGTGCGCGAGCCGCAAACGGCTCGCGAGCGTGGACATGAATCTTCTCCACATACCTCGGGAACTATATCAGGATATGCTTATTAGTAAATCGTGTCATTTCCCACCCCCTCAATCATCTCGGTGCAAAAAACCACACGATCCATTGTTCCGTTGCGATGTTAATTAACCAAAAAAGAGTATATTTTCAGTTCCCTCGTGAATTGCATCGGGCTATGCTATTTTCACGGGATACAAAGTAGCCTATGTCCGTCCTTGTGACACAGGCTACCTGCATGTCAAATTTCATTAAGATTGTTCAAGGCGTTGAAGCGTAAAAAGGTAACAAACAAACAAACACATTTTCACATTTATAATATTATAAGTAAGGATTTTATTTTTTAATGTTAACCAAACACAGAAGAAGAGTTCCGACTACTTAGATTGTTTATTATTCATCATATCAGCCGAAGGACGTCCACTGCTGGACTTAGGCCTCCCCCAAGGATTTCCATGACGACCGGTTCTGCGCTGCCCGCATCCAGCGGCTTCCCGTGACCTTTACCAGGTCATCGGTCCACTGAGTGGGAGGTCTGTCTACGCTACGTTTTCCGGTGCGTGGTCGCCACTTGATAACTTTACTGCCCCAACGGCCATCGGTTCTACGAGCTATGTGCCCCGCCCATTGCCACTTAAGTTAAGCAATTCTGAGAGCTATGTCGGTTACTTTGGTTATCCTACGGATCTCCTCGTTTCTGATTCGATCACGCACAAAAACTCCGACCATAGCACGCTCCATTGCCCTTTGGGTGACTTTGAGCCTTCTTATGAGGCCCATAGTAAGCGAACATGTCTCAGTTCCGTATTTCATCACTGGCAACACACACTGCTCGAAGACTTTGGTCTTAAGACACTGCGGTATCTGGGACGTAAAGATATTGCGAAGCTTCCCGCAAGCTGCCCAGCCGAGTTGGATTCGACGATTGATCTCTTTCTCGAAGTTGGACCTACCTTACTGGACTGTTTGTCCCAGGTAGGGTAGACTGGGCACGGTTGTAACAATTTTCCTTTGATCACTCACAGCAATGTCAATATACGTTTAGACAACTATTAAAGCACTTGTGATAAGAGTCTAGTAATTTTTCTTTCAAATGATATCGAAATTAATAGCACATGTGAAACAGTTTGGCAGAAATGAGTCATTTCATTGAATGTGTGCGTCTGTTACAATCGACCCCATGCCAGAGGCGGTTGTAACAGTGTTGGGGGGCAGTTGTAACACTCAGAAATAATAGTCAATTCAAGTATTTAAGTCAGTTTTAGAGCTAAAACAACAAAAATAATGTTTTTTCTATAGGAACTTAATTAGACTCACAAAAAAAAACTCTTAGGAATAATTACAAAACTAACAAAATCTGTGTTCAAACAAAAATCAACAAAAAAATCAATTTCAGTTAATCAGACTCACTGCAGTTATGGTAAATGTAATATCGACTCCCATCCGTACAGGCTACGTGTGACCACAGTCTATAGCACCCCTGACATTGAATCCAACTGTCTCCAGAACAACTTGCTGAATAAGATTCTAGACAAATAAGGCAATAATAACGCCTAGTTTGACCTCATCATAAGCGTTTTTGTATAATAATATGTGGCATTCACCTCTTGACGTCTTTCTTATGCGTTTTCTAGGCATCTGCAATACAAAAATAACAAAAGTAATGTTACAACCGTACCCACGAAAATTGTTACAACCGTACCCATCCTCCCATTTTGGAAATCAAACTGTCACAGGTATGAGGCTTGATAACGTATACAAAACCGAACCAGCTCATTAAATTCTCAAAAATACAACAATTATGTATGCAAATACTTAAATACGATAATTAAATTAATATCAAGCTATATCGTAAAGAAATTCATCAAAAATCTTACTTTTGGTTGACAAAACACAATAGGTCTCTAAGTAAACGTAATTAGCGCGCGGAGTGCGACACAACTCTGGGAATCGTGTAGGAACTTGTCACCCGCGTGCCTCTCCCCTTGTACCCCTCCGCGTACCGCGCATAGTTTCGATAATATTCGAGTTGTTTCAACCGTACCCTGTTACAACCGTACCCAGTCTACCCTACTCATATTCCGAACGTTTGACATAAATTACGTCTTGTCTATGTTCATTGCTGAGGCCATCGAGCATAGTGCCTAAGTCGTCCAAAGTCTCAGCCATGACCACGATATCGTCAGCGAATCGAAGGTGGGTACTCGTAATGTACTCGCCGTTGATATTGATGCCGAGTTCACCCCAGTCCAAAAGCTTAAAAACATCTTCCAGGGTGGCGGTGAACAGTTTCGGAGATATGACGTCTCCCTGTCTCACCCCTCGCTGCAACTGGATAGGTTCCGAGTTTTGATCCTGGAGGCCAACCGACATGGTGGCGTTTTCATGCAAACACTTCAGTACCTCGATATATCGATAGTCAATTTGGCACCGTTGGAGTGACTGTAATAGAGCCCAAGTTTCGACCGAATCAAAGGCTTTCTCATAGTCCATGAACGCCAAGCATAGGGGCTGATTGTACTCTTCGGTCTTCTGTATAATCTGCCGCAGCGTATGTATGTGGTCTATCATGGTACTAAAGCCTTTTCGGAAACCGGCTTGTTTCGGGGAGGCTGAAAGTCGCCAAACCTGCGTGCGAGACGATTCGTAATGACTCTCGAAAACAGCTTGTAGACATGGCTCAGAAGGTTAAGAAGTTAATTATTATAATTTAATTAATAATTACTTTATATTACTTTTTAGAATTATTTTGTGTTCAAATTATAGTTAGTAATGTATGTACCTCACTACCTAGTGATTTGAGTTCCATATTTTACCAAAGCAAGAGTTCCTATGATGACTATTGTTGATTCTATTAAAAATTTTGAAAAAACCCACGACGGTAAAAATCTCATCGAAAAAGAAATTAATAAGTTTGATACAACATTATTTTACTTTTCAATTATAATTTTGTAAATAGTGTAGGTTAGTTTTTTTAAGTGGAATAATATTGTTCAATATTATTTTCCCATCATTATAATTTGATTTATTTTATTACGCCGATCGCAAAGTGATGATAAAATAGAAGAAAGCTCGTAAGGGCTCTAAAATCCATTACAAATACGCCGTCTAGGTATAATTTTGAAATTTTACTCAGACTATTACATTAAACATTGTTATAAGTTACCTCTATAACACTCATCTGAGAGCATGCACCAATCACCCATGAACTCATTCCTGAAATCCGCATTGAAATCAGACAATACGTTTTAATTTTAATAATTTTGCAATATAATCGTTTCACACTAATATAGCAGCGCCCCCTAGTGAGTTAGTATCATAAGACTTATCTTAGACCATGTACCAATCAACTACGAACCCATTGCTGAAAACCGCATTGAAATCGGACAATTCGTTTTAATATTATTGCAATATTATTTTGCACTAATATTGTAGCGCCCTCTAGTTTTTATTATTTGGGAACATGCATTAAGCTACCACGTACACATTGCTGAAAACAGAATTGTATTCGGACATTTCGTTTTAATTATATTGCAACATTGTTTTGCACTAATATTGTGGCGCCCCCTAGTGAGTTACAGACATGACACCTGTCTAAGAACATGAACTCATCAAATACAAACCCGTTATTGAAAACCGCATCAAAATCGGATCATTAGTTTAGAAGATAGGTGGGAACATTACTTTGCACAAACGCACACACAAACAAACATCTCTCACCCTAAACGCACATACCTGCTCCGTTCCGTCGTGGGTAAAAATAAATATTGTTAATTTAATAGTAATAACATTTTTATGGTCCTAAAGCACACTCTGGACACTTCATACAATGGGCCAGAAATTATATTTCAAATAAGGAATGACGGAACAAACAAAATGGCGGCGAAATCCTATACGTTCGACAACCAAACTGTAACCAATCTGTATAAATCTGGGTGACGAGGGGGTGAAGTCGCAATCTAGAGAGCGGCAGAGAGTGTCCATACTGTATATTAGTACTAATAGTATATTATTAGTATATTAGTTTGCCTAAAGACTAGTCGGGCCGACTAGTCGGCAGTTTTGTCGACTAATCGCCGACTACAAATATGGCCGGATAGGCGGCTTTGCCGACTAATCGCCGACAACAGATATGACCGGATAGGCGGCTTTGCCGACAACAATCGGTACAACTCTTATACATAAGTATAATATACATAGACTGTCAAAACATTACCCTCCTTTTTTCGTAGTCGGATAAAAAGTATAAGTAAGGAGGTACATACATTAGAATTCGTGGCAAACTGTATAAATAATAGGCAGGTATATTCTTACTAACCCGGGAGTGATATTTACATAACAATTCAAAAGATTTCAATTATAAAATGCATACAATTTTACACTAAGACCATACTAAATCGCAATAACAATACATACTCAATATTTTCGAAATTCAATAGCAATTTGCCGTCACGAGGAAGTACATATCCATGTGTATATATTTTAAGCATTTTAGACATCGTAAGCATGAAGTAGACAGTCATTTGGCATAGTCATAGTCCTGTACAAACACAGGTATAAAACCTATATTACCTAGATACTCGTACCAGTGGACTCCCAATGCGAAGGTGGGTTCTATCTTGTCCAGTCCAGGGCAATTAGTGAATCAGCTGATTGATTTGGAGAACAGAAATCCTTTTCAACTGGTCGTCCATCGCGCACACACGCGCACACGCACAGAGACACGCGCACGCACGTTGCGAACACGCGCAAACGCGCGAAACTAAACGTCAAACAGTCTGTACTACTCGTACGAGTGATGGGAGGGAGTCGACAGGAACTACTCGTAGTATCTCGTTCGAGCAACAAGGTCTGACCCAGCGGATTTGTTTACGTTTGGGTCTCACAAAACAGAGCGCCAGCGAATTTTCTCTGTGGGTCTGACCGATGGTTTTCATAGGGAGGGGGGCATGACATATGTTACAGGAGGGGAGGGGCCATGAGTCATGATTCATGTGACATAATCTACAGGAGGGGAGGGGTCATGTAGTCATGGAGCTGTATGGGTATAGTTGCGATAGGTATAAATACATAATCCGACACACTTGGCGGGTTTTAAAATATCAATAAATTGCATTCTTAGTGTAATTACCCACTTCAATCAATAGTAGCCAATACCTATGTTGTTAAAAACACAGAGGCGTCCCAGGCCAGGAGTTCAGGACTGGATGTCTCGGCGGCGCGGGCGGCGAGTCGGCGCACACGCATTGAGAATAGAGATGTATAGGTAGTAGGTTACGGTGTCTACTACGCGTATCGATGTTTACGTTACAGATATGAACTGGCGGACAGCCGACAGGTGACAGGTGACAGGTGACAGGTATGGACAGGTGTCACACCGTCGCACGACACGACAGTAGGCGCGATTTACATAAGTGGAGTATTGAGATAAGTCGAGATAAGTATCGCCCTTGTCCTGCGATACGAGTACGAGCTGTGAAGCAGCGTGTTGTCGTTACTAGTTGTACACTACACCGGTGCACTGCTACACCGGTACACCAGCACCTGCAAGGCTGCTCTTTATCGCCCTAGCGCTAGCAGTAAATCTCCGGTCCGTTGAGTAACACGAGTACCGACTTCACTACCCACTACCCAGGCCTACACAATATTATAACTAAGGAACGTACTAAAGTCTCTTTTGGGAGTGTAGGGGTAACCTCGTTGAAATCGATGTTACCATTTCAGCGATTATTACTTTCTTTGTTGGATTCGCGCCTTCACTGCTTTGATGACCGCTGGAGTCCGAACCGAGGTCGACCGCTCCTTTCTTTATTTTCTTATCTTGAATCTTCCCTGAATCGTTTGATAGTACGATAAATAAATCTCAGTGGAATTTTCAAATTTCTCAGCAGTTTCAAAATCTCAGTTGGCGCGTGACCGCTACGCGACCACAGTATATATATTAGTACGCGACGTTGCAATGCAATTACTGCGACCCTGTCTTCTTTGCGCGTCCACTCAATTTTAGATAGTTGAAAACGCTAAACAGGTTAAAAAACCGACTTCCATCGCAACAACTTAGTACATTTTTGCACTATTGTTTTTGGTTGTTGTTAATTTTCTAATAAAGTACGACATTGATTTTGATAAAATTTATATGGGACCACACGGGAAGAACTAGCTTTCAAATAAAAATTGTTATTTGTTATACAAGAGTGCAAAGTTGCTTTTTAACCGCGTGCTCAATTTTGATGACCGAGCAAGCGAAGGAGTCTAATTTTTGAATCACTCGCTGCGCTCGTGATTCAAAAATTAGAATCCTGAGCATTAGCGAGGGACTCAAAGAGCACGAGGTGAAAAATCTTTGGACTCGAGTGCAACACGTAACTTTTCATTCCACCTCAGCGAGGAAATTACTAAATGAAAAAAAAAACATTTGCGCATCACAAACAGTAAATTCTGTTGGCGTCAAATAAACTTCCTCGTCACTATATTCACTCATTTTAGGTTTTTCACTTGTTTTCAAGTTCCTTGTTTTAACCTAAGGTTTTAACAATATGACGTGAAAAGAAAATGGCGCGCGCAAAGCAAATTAAAAAAAAGTACACCAAGAAGGTTCCGAGTCTGAGTTTTTAACAAATTTAAAAAGGTTGTATGATAAATTCGGCACCGTGGAGGTAGAAGTAAATAGGTATAATAATGTTTTGAATTCACGACGTTCTAAATTCAATTTACTTTTCTCCTCTAGCGAAGAAAAACGACTTTTACACTCAGATATTTACTTTATTCTGTAGTGAATAAAAACGGTCTTTGCACTCAGATATCGAAGAGCAAAAATACAATTTCCGAGATGGGGGGATGAAAAAGAATGATAAAAATTAGTTCGCCCAGTCAAAAGTTCTGAGGTAACACACATAAAAATAAACATACAGTCGTATTGAGAACCTCCTCCTTTTTGGAAGTCGCTTAAAAATGAAGAAAATTCCAGAAACCCTTTGTTATTATTTTCTGGAATTGTTCAAAGAATGCCCATAATATTTTTTTTCGACTTGCATTCTAAATTGTATTTTTTTCTTATGTGCAGAGCTTATGACCAGGCTAGGTATATTAATGCAAGTGTTTTTAACTTCTTAGAAAATATGGCCTCACAAACGATATTATTAGACGGCCCAATGTAAGAGCGCTACATTCATGCAACACAACACGCGACCGCGGCAAAGAATATATTATAGACTACACCGCGGGTAGTGAGTCGGTTTGTCGTTGTACTCTAGAAGTTAAAAAAAGCTAAAACCCGACTACGGAAAATGACGGAAAAGTATGAAAACAAGAGTTTCCCGCCTAAAATCATAACCTCTGTTTATCCCTTCTTATTATTCTTCCGTAATAGCCGTAATCTTAAGCCATATCGTAATCAAATTTTTTATCTTAGGTACCTATCATTTTGGCTTGCGACCACGGCTATTACCCCAGAAGAAGAGAAAAATAAAAGCAACGATATCAGGCGGACAACCTTTTTTTTTGTTTGTATTCACTTTATTGTACGAAATATACACCTAAAATAATAATTAAAATAAAACCAGTCAAGTGCGAGTTGAACTCGCGTGGAGAGGGTTCCGTACAATGCCAAAGTCAAATACAAAATATCACATTTGAAATCCTCACAGTAAGATGAAGTTAATTTTTTTTTTATTAATAAAAATTTGAGTGCGTTTGGCTGCACCTCACCTGATGGTAAGTGCCGATGCCACGCAAGCTCAAAAAGTGCCTATTCACTCTCGTCTTGAAGATTCCTAAATTTTACGAATCGGTAATTACAGACGCCGGAAGGGAATTCCACTCCTTGGCCGTTGGCATGATGACCGAAAAAGCAATACATTTTTTAAGCAATAAGGCTGCCTACTGCCTACACGGTACTATTTAAAATTTTACTGTGTATTCTGTAATATATTTTTGTTCTTGTACAAGAAAGCATATTTGATTGATTGGTTGATGGGTTCCATTGTTTGTTCCCTAACCTTACATACGAGTAGGTACAGGTAGGCTGTACGTGCGCGGTGCGCGTGGTTCCATTGTTTGTTCCCTAACCTTACATACGAGTAGGTACAGGTAGGTTGTACGTGCGCGGTGCGCGTGGTTCCATTGTTTGTTCCCTAACCTTACATACGAGTAGGGTACAGGTAGGCTG